>CM073772.1:35416324-35478824 GCA_037158775.1 Hetaerina titia | reverse complement strand
AAGGGATGACGGTTATTATCTGTGTTGACTGCTCCGATATCTGAGTAGACATACCGTCGGCTCTAATCATGAATATCGGTCGCGATTATAACGTATTCCTTCCATTGTAATCACCGTCGTCATTCGGAGCTACACAAGTTTCAGTTGACGAGGGAGTCTGCCTTCTCATATGACTCACACATGAAAAATTCTGGTGTAACCTTAATGACGGGTTGTAATTGATTGAGCAATAACCTTCTCGACGTAATCTATTCTGACGACCGCTCATCAATGTGAGTTCATCCTGCATGCCCTCAAAGCAGTATGTTTCATTCTCCTCTCAGCACGAATTCTCAGCGTGTCATCCTTCCCCAACGCCCCCAAAATACGGCCACGGGGATCTTCTTCCCCGCGGGCTGCATCCCTCACCCTTGACCTCAATTTCATCTCGGTCTGAGGATATGAGGGGAAGTGAGGGTGATAGAGGGAGAGTTTGCAAAATATGATCGAGGTCCGTACCCAGGGGAGGACGACCGACATTAAGCTTCTGCCATTTTCCCTTTGTCTGGAGTCGGAAACAAAACCCTCCCCCACTCGCTCGGATGTCCCCTACGGTTGTCGTGGATGTCCTCTCTCATTCCTTTCCTTCACTCCTGCGGGCTGTCATTAGCCACCCTGGATCGCAGCTGGGAGGAGTAGCAGTATTCCACGGCCCGTCCACGGGGTCGGGGGAAGTAGGAGGGTGGTCCGAAAGAGATGGGGATGTCGGGCGATGGCGGACGGGGGATATAGGGACAGGAGAGGCGAGGAGGAGTGGCAGACGGCTTTTGCCGACCCTAAGGCTTCGCTCACAAATGACCTCGCGGGCGGGAGTATTCGTGGGTGGGAGAAGAGGTCACACAGTGCCTTGAGAGTGCGATTTCCTGAGAATTCAGAGTCCACCTGGCAGTGCTCCTCCCCTCTCTGCAGCGAGACGCAGGCAACAAAATAATTGAGTTCATAAAACTCGGCTGTTTCAGGCGTTACATAAAGGGCCTTTTACATAATTAAGGGTGGAAAGTTTCTGCCTTCGCAAGTTCCTCATTAAATTTGTTTGAAACTGTCTCCTTTAGTCCTCTCAGGAGCGGAATCATTGTTGGATCTAGGAAATCCGACTGGCTGATTTTAAGTAGTCGGATTGTGCATTCCCGGGTATTCTTTTTTTCGTGAACGTTTACCGAATGAGGTTGGCAATAGAAAGAGACAAGAGAGTCTTTCAGCTCCGTGGGGTTTGTAACGAAAATAGTATATTTGTATGGACTAATTCGAAATTGAAGTGATTTTGAATGCAAGTGTTTTGTCTTTGCCGAATAAATGAATTCCACTTCATGTTTGAATTTATATTTCAAACTATTACTACGGCTGGGTATAGAAATTCCACGCTAATTGACTACAGATTAAAGATATACTTGACGTGTCATTTTTTTAATATATCATTGCGTGCTTTATTATTTTTTACGCCTTTTTATTTGTGTGCAAGTGGAAAAGGTTGTGTGTGTTTTGGTGAATTACTTAGTTATTCGGTCTTTATATTTTAACCTTCACTTAATCCTTACCATATTGATGAGTAATTAGTCATTTAAATCGCGTATTTTATTCCTTTTTCAATTTAATACTAATATCAAGACTTTCTAAAATGTCAGGTTCCTGATCCCGTTTTTATTCAACATTCTAGTTTGCCGTAAATCAACGTGAACGTCATCAGATAACCAGTTGTGTCTCAAGTAATTACTCCAAGAGAATCGAGTCTACATACGTCGTATACCTCGTATCAAAACCATCTGAAAAGTTTAGTGAAGTTAGATTTTTATCCATGCATATTATTCAACTGAATAATCCTCTTCATAACGTAAATTAAATCAGGTTTGAATATTAAAGCTCGTATGCGGCCATGTGGTTGAGAGCACACGGCCAGACGATGGTTCCATGAAGCTCAGAATATGAGTTCAACTCAGGATATATGTTTCAGGGAATTATCAAATTAGTATGGAATTTCCTTGGAAAATTATGGGAATTTCATGTTAGGTATTTACACCAGAAGTCTATCGAATGAGTTACGATTGATCAACATGCGTGTGCATAAGACAGCCATAAAATTTCAAGATTCAGGCTTGACTCAGTGGAATTTATTGATGCCCATAATGGATAATAACCCATCAATTTTCTAAAATTTAATTTAACAGCGGTGTGACGCGTATTACTAGTCTTTAGCATGCTCATGTGTTCAAATTAACTCCCGTTTTCCTCTCCCGTAAACCCTCTGACTCCACTGTCTCCTCACTCCCGGCAATTCCTTCATTCATTTTCTATGTAAGCCATATTGCCACCACATTTTTGGAATTCTACTCAGGCTTGGCTAGTATATCTCATTGGCATTTATTAATATTTCGTGTTGAGAAGATCACATCATAATCTTTGTGATATTCATCCATAATTATAACATGTGTGGTGCGCGACCTGAAAACTATTTGCCATAACATTTTAGATATTTGCTGTCAATGGAAGTGGAAAGAGTGACATAGTAACCTACTGGGAAGAAAGTCAGCTACTGATTGAAAAGCCCCGGGCTCAAAATGTGGGATAGTGTCCATGGCCTCACTCCGAATCTGTAATTTCCTGAGTAACATAACGTTCTAGATCACCACAGGCTGATCAGTTTCTTTTTCCGAATGAGATTGGATTACTTACCCTATTTAAGGTTTACAGTCGGTACAGCATACTATTAAACATCTACTTTATCCTCAGTTATCCAACCGGACATCGATTTGACTATTCTAGTTTTTCAAACGAACTCAAATGGGTTTTTCTCATTATGTGACTCACTCGCTGACATAAGGAATGTTTTAACAAATGTATTTTGTTTTTTTTTTAATTTTCATAGCTCATCCAAAGGCTGGAGTTTATTTTAAATTGTCTGCATGACATCATTACGTATCTGATTAAATACCTAATGGCAAGCAATAGGGTCCATACTTGTGAACATTATAAGCTCTTGCCTTGAATGAGAAGGATGCTTCAAGTTGGAATAATATTACCGTAGGCCTTTAAAAATCCGACAGCGCGAATTTGAACCATTTGGATGTTTAAAGAAAACAATATGCGACGCATTTTCCAAGTCTTACGTGCTGAATAAGCTTATGCCAAAACACAACTGCGTAGGAGTGACTCATTATTTATTTTGAGCTGTTCATCACTCGATCTGGTTCATTGTAAGTATTTACTCTCGACGCAATTAGTTGGAGGTAAATTTATTTTTTCTTCCCTGAGGGTTGAATCCGACGTTGCCTGTAGTCCGTAAGCATCGTACAACATTGCTTTGGAGGTCTTCAGCATGTAAAATTTGAAATGATAACTGCGGCTGAGTGTAGCCTCCAGGATATGCCCCCCCATTATAACTTTCTCGGAAGGGGGGGGTATTACGTGGAAGCAACCCTCCGGCACCCCACTCAATGCGATCGCCCCAAGCGCTCCAGGCATTTCTCCGCTCGCAACTCACAAGACGCAGTGAGTTAATAAGTGCTTACTGGATGCTTACCCATTTTTAATGCGCACCGAATGATTAAATTCCATTTCATTGCGCGCCATAAGTGGTCGAATCTCATATTTCAGTTCCCATACTTTTATGAGTGCATATTACATGATTACACGGTCATTTTGCGGTCCCAGTCCTTTCCTTTATGCCACCCCTTAAATAGTCCTCGCCCCCTTTTTGCTTTGTAAATTTCGTTTCAATGGCTGCGCGCGCATCAGAACTGGGAGCAACGCGGGCAATTTATGCTATCATCAGTGGCTTCCCCGGATGGTGCGGTTTTTGCAAGGGCGGTTTGTGCCTTTGTCATTTTAAATTAGGGTAATTTGGCATTCACAGCCTCACCCCCTCCTTTCTTCCCTCTCTCCCCCTCTCTCTCTCTCTCCTTCCAATATTTCCCTTCTCACTCCTACTTTCACCGTTTAGCGTTAATAAGCATAAGAATTTTAACCATCTCGAACGGACATAACGTATTGAAATATACGAATATGCAAAGTCTAAAAAATATCTCCTCCGCTCATTTGCGTGATAATCTACTCTTCCATGAGGGAGTTAAAAAAAAACTTTTCCTCTTTTCTCACTTGCCCTCCCGTTCCCTCCCATCTGCGTCCCCTCTTTCCTCTCACTCTCTCCCCCCGCTCCTCATTCCCCAGCTTCCTCTCGTCCCCCCTCTGCGCATCCCTCTCCCTCGCGTTTCTCTGTGAGTTTCATAATTAATGGAGAAAGATTCGCGCGTGTCCACGCTGGAACGTTCGCTTGCATCACGGAACCCGAGGAGCGATCGACAGACGTGTGAAAAATTAAGAGTCCCCTTTGTGGGACGATTTTGTTTTTTCGTTCAGAAGACTCACGTTAGGAAGTTTTTGTGTTTCATTTAGTATTCCTAAATTGTTGTACTTAATTTCTTTGCTTCTCGACAGGAAACAAAGCATTTCCATGGAGACCGCCGGGCAAACCTTTGGGTCTCATTGGAAACGTTTTTCCGTAGCCATCGTATCAATTCGTTGAATGACATTTAAATTGGACTAACGCTTGGCGTTGTTCCTGAAATTTGCTAACTAAGTGCACTATAGATCACGTTGAAATGAGTGGAAACTGATTTTGTCATCTGTCCAAAATAGTTTAAGCAGGAAGCTGATAATATTGGCGTCATTAGGAATAAGTAGGTTACTGGTATTGCTCAGATTTTTAGAAAAAAATAAGAAATGGTGGAGGGAAACCAAACAGCGTCAGTCTATTTAAAAACAAATACTCTGAAAGGTCACAAAGTTAATCGTCCTACGCCACAGGCGGAGTGTTCCACTTGAATTTCGCTCCACACGGCACTCAATTACAAATAGAAAAAAATATTTTATTTTCCTTGGACGTCTCATCCTCTCAGGAAGCAATAAAATTTCGTCTCAAAGTGAAATGCAAGGTACTTAAATACAAAATAAGTGCGGTAGATGGGAGACACAGGGAGGAAAATGTTAATGACTATAAGCTTTTAAAGTCAAAATACACGAAAAAGTACAACACAGCATATGTACAAAGCAGAAGAACGAAAATAGTGGAAGAAGTACAGAAAAAATATTATATTTTGGAACCTGAGGATAATTTTTGTGCAACATCATGGATGTTCGACCAACATTTGTGCTTTGTAACAGTATAACTCGTATTCCGGAAAGAAAAATTACAATTTTGTTAATTCCACTTAATGTTTACATTGATTCACGACCTTAGTTATGTTCCTTGTATATTTAAATTTTAATCGTACGATTGGGGTTTCAACGCGTAGTATCATCATCAGGTAACTTAATCGAGCTTAACCTTCCATCCATACACATTTTGGTAATGGGACAAATGTATGGAAAGAATGATTGTAATTAAGAAAGCTACAATTTTCTTTCAGTAATGGATAAGTGCCAAAGTTTCAAGCCAGGCCTGAAATTGCCAATTTTAGTATGTATTTCGTTTAAATTTGGCTCCTTAATGCTAATGTTAGCTTCAGAATATAGGGATGCTATTGTAAAAGATCCTTTTGCCCCTGGAATTCAAGTAATCCTTCATGATAAGAGGCCAGTGTCATAGCCACTACATCAACTCGTTATTTAAGCAATAATTGATTCATTTCCATCGTCGTTGTTAATGTATTTTATCTGTATGGTAATGCCTTATACTACCTTGATCAAAAAGTTCCCGGAATTTATTCAGAAAATTAAAAATACAAGTTTATTCATCTAAATCTATATTGTCCCCTTCAAAGTAATCCCCATCGCTTGATCCAATCCTCGAAACATTTTTTATATTCGGTTTTCGGTATGTCCATCAGTGCTTCCTGCGATTTTTCCATTACTTCCTCTCGGCTGCTAAAATGCGGTCCCCGTAATGGTTTTTTAACTCGATTGAACAGAAAGAAGTCACAGGGAGCCAAATCAGGTGAATTCGGTGGCTGTTGGATGGTATTTGTTGCATTTTTCGTCAAAAAATTACGAATAATGATAGCACTGTGCGACGGTCTCGACGCACTGTGCGACGATTTCTGGTCTCTTTCGGCGAATTGCTTCACGCAAGCGTCTCATAACGCCCAAATAATACTCTTTGTTTACTGTCTGGCCTTCTGGCAAAAATTCATGATGCACTACACCGTTGTAATCCATGAAAACCGTCAGCATTGCCTTCTTTTTTGACTGAAAACGACGTGGTTTTTTTGGTCTCGGCTCATTTGGTGAACGCCATTCACTTGCCTGATGTCTGGATTGCGTGTCGTACTCATAAACCCACGTCTCGTCTCCAGTAATGATCCTTTTGATGAATGTGGGATCGGATTCAGCCTCGCAAATCATGTCTTTTGCGACGTCAACACGGTCTATTTTTTGCATGAAGTTGAGGTCTTTTGGCACCAACTTTGCTGCTACACGACGGAAACCCAAATCATTAACCACAATGTCTTGGGCGGATCCATAGGCAATGTTCAAGTCCTCCGCTATTTCTCTGATGGTTAATTTGCGGTTATTGACCAACATTTCTTTTACTTTATCAATTTTTTCACCGACTTTCGATGTCGATGGTCTGCCACTGCGTTCATCATCTTCGATTGACTCACGACCACTTCTGAACCGCTCGTGCCACTGGTAAATGACCGTTTTTTTTAGAGAATCGTTGCCGAAACACTTTTCCAACATTTCCAACGTCCGTGCGCCACTAAATCCGTTTTTTACGCAAAATTTAATACAAGTTCGTTGTTGCAAATTTAAATCCATTTCTGCAATTGTAAAAAATCGCCAACACACACAGAGATAGATGTACTCTTGGCTACGTAACTTTTGCAAATGTCAAGTTATGACACTAAGATTTAAAGGGAATATCAACAACAGATGTACCAATTTAACAAAAAAAACAGAACTCAAACCGGAACGATGGGAGCGCCACACGGTGGTTATTCCGGGAACTTTTTGTTCAAGGTAGTATTTGTTTTTTTAAGACATTTTGTAAGTAGTTAAATGTGTTGATGCTTGTTTGAATCCCTAGTAATTGGCGTTGTTCCCTAAGTTACTTAACATACTAGTTTACGTGTATTCTAATTACCCTAGAGTTATTTATTAAATTTCATATTTTAGTTCAGTGGCTATAGGAATACCTAAATTTGAATTACATCAAAACTGTATGGAAGGGTCTATCTTTATCATTTATATTGGCTTTTTTCCCAATAATGGACGTAATTTATATTGCAATTCGTTGTATATAATTAAAATCCATTTTGTCCAGTTTGGCTCCTTATCTGTGAGGTGTTTGTTCATTCACTGCTTTAATTAAATCTAAAAATCGATATATTTGTTAATTTGTCGAAGATGATTAACATTTCCTTGTGATAAAGGTTACTTCCGCACTCAAACTAGTAGTTTTTTCCGGATATGAACGACGAAATATTATGATAAGCAAGATGCCATCGCTCTCTCTCTCGTGCTACTCGACTTGGCTTTACCGTTCCTCCTATATATATATATATATATATATATATATATATATATATATATATATATATATATATATATATATATATATATATATATACATATATATAATATCCATAAAAATATGGATAATCTATTATCAGCTATTTGTATATCCAGTTAGGAATTTATTTTATAACGGAGATTTAATCGCAGAAAACGAACAGATATTTCAGGAGTTGTCATAATATTTGCGATTTGTTAGCAGATACTTAACCATCTCAGTGACATTGCTTGCATTCACGGTGACCAACGTCGAATATCGTTATTCTTTCATCGGATCAAAATACAGAAAAAAACATAGCAGTCAAATAAGGCCAAGCGTTTTTTTCGGTTTTAATTTTAAGGACAAATTTCAAGAAAATATACCGCAACAGTAACTTTTAACGGAGTCATCCGCTATTGTTGCAATTAACTCCAACATTAATTAAATTAAATTCTTTTGCTATTATATTAACGAATTAAATTGTTGCAATTTAACGACAACATTCGATTAACTTGCATGAACCTTTCATTTTTTTGCTTTGCAAGACAGCACATTTTTCACAGCAGATGTCCGCCATTTTTTCGTAAGGACACAGAATATAGTAGAACTCATTAGTTAACGTATACTTACTTCCGTAAACAAGAATCCCATTTCGCCCTGTGAATGCTTTTTATTCATCTCGTCACAGTCAACTGTTGGAATTATTTACTTTTTCCTCCTTTTGTTCTCCCATTGGGAAAGTGACAATACCTTTCCCCCGTGCCATATAACGGGAGTCACCTTTTAACCAAATGTCAAGTGCATATATGTTTTTTTTATTCCACATTTGCGATGTTAAGCCGCATCGCGATGCAGCGCGTTCTTTGTCCCGCGTGTTTGTCTGTGTGTACGTTTATACAGTCCTTTGATGTGCTGGTGACTCTTGTCGGAAACAAATGAGAAGGAGATCCTTAGGTGTGTCCATTTTTCACAGACGATGCCGTAGCAATATAACGTTTGCCCATGGGGCGCACATACGATAGAAGTCGGGGAGAGGAAGGATTTGAGAGGACTGAGGGAGAAGAGATACTCGCGCGTCTTTTCTGTCAAGAAAGTGTGCATTGACGATATTCCAAGGACGGGCACGTCATAGGAGATCCCAGACTCGTTTTGTCAACTTCTTCAGTCGAGCGGGGGAATGGGGTAAAATTCTTTTCATTCGACGGGTAGGGGAAGCGTGGGGATAAAGTCTGCGGAGAAAGGCGACCTTCTCTGAGAAAAAATGCGATACCAACATGGATGCTCGACGGGAGGAGTCTCAGGTATAGAGGGAATAAGTATATAGAATTTACCCAGTACTAAGCCCGACGACGTGTGAAATCCACACATCATAGTAAGGGGGCCAGTTCCTTTCCCTGGCCGATTATGGTTTCCCAGAAAGATCTGGTAACCGAAAAATCAAATAGCTTGGCTGAAGCTGCAGATGCCCAGAGCGGCTTGCCTGGGAATCGAACCCGGGCCCTCCGGTCAGCAGTCCAACGCTCTACACCTTGACTACCGCGACCTACATATATATCGTGTGTGTAGAAATGTATGTATTTCTTTATACATTTATGTATACATACATATGCATACGAATATACTAGGGTGGTCTGAAATGTTTCCGACCTAACAAAGATACATGACATTTTCTCTGAAATTTTCTAAGTCGGAAATTTTTGTTTATGCATATATCCACGTAAATATGCATACACATTGAAACAAAAAATCCCACCACATGGCGAACACATTCCTTCACATGGCAATAGATATAAGGAAAAGGTATAGGAACACACGTAAATAACGAACACAAGAAAGGTGGGGAAGGCGAAATTTTGACACTTGAGATCTGCTCGATTCTGGCTTCCCCACCTCTCCTGTGTTCGTCCTTGATATATGTTCCTATCCCTCTTCCTTATATCTATTTCCATGTGAATAATTATATTATATATATACATAAATAATATATATATATATATATATATATATATATTTCCACAAGCGCAAACACACGTTTTAATGCTGTTTCTATTACTATCGATGGAGGTAATTAATTCCTTGTGCCACTCTTCCAAGTGACGCGCTTCCCGGAAATGCATGCGAGTTGGCTCTTGATTCTGATTAAATGACCCTCGGCTGCGAGAACGCGTGGCGTCTTGTTGAAGGGATCCCCACTCCGCCTCCGATATGTAGTGGAATTCTTTGTTGTAGGAAGTTAAAGTCAGACGTTGTTTCCTCGGGCCCCAATATATTAGCGGAAAACTAGTGGCGGGACGGAGGAATGGGCAATGGAGTCCTTGGTATGGAAACAGAATTTATCATGAATATGGATAGCTCGAACCAACAAAAGGGCCCCGGAAACAAACAAGGGAAACCTGGCTGGAGGCACCGGAGTCGGCGACGCTTCTGTTTGTCAAGTTCACAGCAACCTTTCATCGGCATTGCTCCCGTTCTCTCTGCAGCGTTATCTCCAATCTTTCCTTCAGATGATCAATATACAAGAGCTGTAGAGAATTCTTCTGAGAATTCCAGGAGGGTGAAATACCCCCTGTTTTAAAGTGTTCCGCAGCATTTGAACCACTGAACGGAAATTTTCACTTAGACCGCGAAGCAGCAATGAGTATCAGCGATTAAAAAAAAAGAAAGAACACTTTCTTATCTCAAGGTAAAATTTAACCAGGATACTGGTCTGGTTGGAAGTTTCCCAGCACGCCATTCTCGTCATTATCATTGCCCCGGAGGCCGCCATACGCCGCTGTGTGGGCTTGCGTTATCAGATGTAAATGTACATTATCTTTTATTATTCAAAGCACTGTAATTTTAGAATGTAAGTACATGAATCCCCATCGGGTAAATTGTGGCCATTAACATGAAATTTCAAGGATTCCCTCTGAACCCCCTAGTTCTCTCGCTTCTCTAATTTCAACAATTTCCGACCAAATATTTTCGCCCGGGAAATTTATAAAATGCTAAAATATAAAAAAGTTTTCGTGGAGGGAGAGAGAGAGAAAGTGAGAGAATGGGAGAGGAACTTTCTGCGAGTCCTTTCCCCGTCTGAGCACGCACGCGCTGCTCTAATTTAATGCTGTATAAATACGAAAAGATCGCGTGCAAATAAACTAAAAAATGTCTCCCATCTGCAATCCACGTGTACAAATATTGTGTTTGTTATGTGTGCGGCCATATTCGGTTGTGCGTGAGCTCCCGTGATCCCTGACGTAGTGCCCCCTGCATTGTGGCCTCTTCTTGCACTCCGAAGCTTTTTCCCGAGTGGCTCTTCCGAGGAGAGAAAGACTCCCTTTTCGACGCGGGGCAAAAGGAGCCATTGTTGCTACTTTATATCACGACGGTGGCGACGAGAATTTAAACCCGAAACGCTAGACAAACTGAGGGAAACTAATGTGCGGTCCATGAAGTAGGCATACGCCACCGACGTATGTTTTATGGGGGTTAAAATTACGCTTATGTAAACAAGCGGTAGAGCTCTCCAAGGACGGTGGGAATCTAAGCGAGAGACTAAATATTTTTGGACGGATTTAGGGGAAAGAGTGAAAGGGAGAGTGAAGTTGGTGGTACGGCGTGGGGGAGGGGTGGGAACGAACGTTTTATGCGCGTGTGTGTGTGTGTGTTTGTAGGGGGAGGGGAGTAGGGCCCCGCGGATCCGGAAGAGAGAGGAGGTTCAGGGGAGGGAGCGTAAGCGGTAGGAAGTTGAATGGGGCGGTAGCAGGAGACGAGAAGGGAGGAGCGAGAGAGGGAAAGGGGGTGAGATCTGGGAAGGGAGATGGAACAGTAAGGGAGAGAGGAAGGTGAGGACGAGAGAAATGGCGAGAGAACGCGGACACGGAGTGGGAGGAGTAAAAGAGGGATGATTTAAATGGACGGACAAGGGAGAGAGAGAGAGAGAGAGAGGTTTTCTCGGAATAAAAGAAAGAAAAAAACACGAGGAGATTTAAAAAAAATTCCTCAGGCGCCATCAACACACACAGTCACACAGACACACTCGTGCCTTTCCTTCTCACGTGGGCGTACTTAAATGTCATCAGTAAAATATAAGTTTTTCAGTGGCTCTGAAAGACTCCCGAGACTCGTTACTCCTTTGTCGAGGTTGCGGGGAGGAAAAGTACAATTCAGGTGTATTCTGCAGGCACCGAAATTGGCCAGAGAGAAGAGGGACAGCAATCCGATGCAAACTTAAAAGTTATGGGCACTAAGAGCTAACCAAGATTGGAATGGAACACACAAAAGCTTAATTAATGAATGGGTCCATGCGTTCCCTTTTACGATGTGGAGGTGGGTGGACAATTAAAGTCGTTTACCCTCTTCACTTCCTAATTTCGTATTCATTTGGAAATTAATTTCTGGATTATTGATCGAGTTCACACGTGAGTACAATCATAAATGCATGTCTTTCAATTCCCTTTCGTTTATATTCGAGTTTACCCGTGTGCATTTGTACACGGCGGTAGAGAAAGTAGAGGGAGAGGGTGACCTCCAAGATAACGAAGAGGACGGCGTGGGTATGGTAAAAGGGAGGCAGAAATACTTTCATGCAAATATCTTTGAGACGTGTGGGAATCGGAAATGAGTTATAGGGAGAACCAAACTGTTAACGTACTCCACGAGGGGTACTCCACTCCAGATCTGCACCCTTTTTAGGGGTGCCGACATGCCCTCAAGTCGGGAGACATTCGCCTTTCACCGTGGACCAAACGTGAAAAAAAATCTCAAATGTAAAACTCATGCAAACATAACGGTTTTACATGCGTTTCGAGAGTCTAGTTTTGCAATGGTCGAAAAAACCACTGTGCCTCTGTGAAAGTGCTGAAGAGGCGCTTTTTCAAAGTGCTGAGGCACAGAGCTCCCAGTTCTGATTCCGTGTTCAAGTGCACCCTCTGAGGAGTCGTTGCTTCTCATTGATATTGTAAATCGTAGGAGCCGTGGGGTATCGTGACCAATTATCCCTTTTCAATGATTTTTTAAGTTGGCGAAAATAACAGCATATACGCATATCTCGTTACTTCTAAACCAATAAAATTTAATCTGTCATCAGTCTTACTTTTAGTTATTCTTATTTTCTTGATGATGAAATCCATGAGTTCCTTTACTGTGGCCGTATAAATTTAAATTTTGTGAAGATAAATTGTTTTATGAGCCTAATACACGCTATTCAATTCCCGTGCTCCCATTTTTGTTCTTATGTATATATATATATATATATATATATATATATATATGTATGTATGTATGCATGTATATATATATGTATGTATGCATGTATATATATATATATATATATATGTATGTATATATAATTTCGTCGAAGTAACATGAAAGTGTTGAATAAAAAAACTTGCACAGCAACCAACAAGATAAGAACACAAAAAAAGAACACTCACACGTTATTTCTTAATAATTTCGGCGGAATTTAGCTCCGTCTTCCTTAGAATAAATAGTATATATATGCATGTATATATATATATATATATATATATATATATATCGAAAACATATAAATATATATATATCTTAAATATGGGTGAGGAGAGGGGTTTGTTGAGAGAAATCCTATGGAGGCAGGAAAAATGGATGAAAGGTGTATTGAGCGGTAGTGGAATGTTGAAGAAGGTAATAGAGGGGAGAATGTTGGGCAAGCGAGGAAAGGGTAGGAACAGGATAGGGATGTTGGATGGGATGAAGGGAGGAAAGAAGTACACAGAGATGCAGAGGGACCTGATGTAGTTTAGGTTGCTGGATTGGGTTTTGTTTGGAGTCGCAGAATATTTGTTTGATGGTTGTGTTCATCCAAAAACCTACCTTAACCGGTAGATTACCTAATAAAATCTTATATATATATATATATATATATATATATATATATATATATATATATATATATATATATCATACATATATTTAGCGGGTCGCTGTGGTCTAGTGGGTAGAGCATTGGACTCTGACCGGAGGGTCCCGGGTTCGATTCCCGGGCAAGGCACTTAGGGCACCTGTAGCTCCACCCAAGCTTGTTGATTTTTCGGGTACCAGATCTTCCTGGGAAACCATAACCGGCACAGGGAAAGGAACTGGCCCCCCTACCCTGATGTGTGAATATTTGCACGCCGTCGGTCTTGGTACATGGGTGAGCTTTACCATCACCTACTAAACCGACCTTTGGTTTGATTGTTTATTTACTTTGATTGTTTGGTTTACTGTGTTTATGGTTTTTTTTAAATCTTATATATCTATATCTTATATATATATATATATATATATATATATATATATATATATATATCTTTTATAGAAATATATATATATATATATATCTTTTATAGAAATATATATATATATATATATATCTTTTATAGAAATATATATATATATATATATATCTTTTATAGAAATATATATATATATTATTTTGTTGTATAATATATTGTTTTGTTTCTCCTTATTCGAGATTTTAGCCAATATCGTGACGTTGACTAAATCGGTTTTCTGAGACTTATATGACTTCATCAACCGTGCGGCCGGATGATAATTCTTTGGCTTTTGAAGACATTATTGAGAAGGTTTCTTAGTATAGCGAATTAGCTCACATTAATAAAAGAAAAAAAATTAATCGGGACAGTTATAATGGACCTAAACGATATTCATTGCAAAAATAAAATATTTTGTTGGATTATAGTCAACTCCTGAAAATATTATTCCGTTTAATTTTGCACTTGATTATAATACGACGCATTGAAATACATGAGGTGAATAGAGTCAGCTATGATTGTCATGGACTGTAGTAAAAAAGAAATAAGAGAGAGAGGGAAGGGGCGGTGGATGGGCAGCAGTGGGCCATAACTTATGTGCCTTCGGGAGAGAAAGAATCTGGAGGGAGAGAGATCGAGTGAGCGAAGGGAAAATTGAAGGGAGGAGAAGCGCTGACGTAGTGGCGTAAGTTTTGTTTCGGGGGCGGGGCTGTGTTTATCGTGAAACCCGTCTAGGCAAGTGCTTGAGGTCCATAAATTAGGAAGCCGGAATTGCGGGCTCTTAAAATAAATTTTTCTTCCTATAAAACCTTCAGATTAAGTGGGCCTGTAGAATGCTTTGTGACTTCTGGGACACCAAATATTTATTCCCACATTTCACTCAGACACATCTTCTTCTCCTAATTACGACACCATTGCATCATTTTGCCAACCAAGTCTCGAGGAGAAACTCCAACCCCGGCCAATTCCCCGTGCCAAAAATAAATCAACGAGAGGCCGTTTTTGCCTTATTGTATTCAGAGAAAGTTAAATTCTCTGTTATGATATAATATTTATTTTTTTATTTAAGAGACCTTCCAGATCTGTCCAATCTGCCACATGATTAATTCGAAGAATCCTTGTTGGATGCCGGAAAATATTTAATAATTGGTAATATTTCACTATTTTAAATTAAACTTTTAAATAATTCATAATTTTTAATTACTTAATTGTTCGGGTGTATTCACAAGTTTATCCACTTAAGTTGGTGACTCATATTTTAAGGTAGTTTTATGCATCCAAAATTAAATGTACAAATATGAGTATGTATTTGCTATTCTCAAGAGTCATGTAACTTTTATTATTTTGATTTAATCCTCGACAAACTAACCTTGCATGGTTTGTAATTTTATTATGCATCGGCAATGGTATGCTAGGTTTCTCTAATGTTAAATCATTATTTATAATAAATATAGATTGATTTACCCTTGGATTTAATGAGATTTCCATGATTACTGAATGAATTTTTTCGTGTGTACTTATATTCCAAAATCATGGTAGTATAAACGCGTCAATTTGGCTGTCTGTACAACTTTGAACGTAGCACGAACAGTTGTTCCCTGCGAGTTGGTCGTTGTTATATAAGGGACAGTCAAATGAAAACCGAACGTGCGCTACCACAACCAGTCCGCGAGCCAACAAGGACATAACCCAACAACTACATGAGCCAACTTGTTGTAAGTATGCGGTTCTTTTACCACAGCGATGGCTCAGTCTCGATACACAAAAACCAAACTCTAATTCATAGTAGACTGTGAATTATGATGGGTGTTGGTGTAATTTAACGGCCCCTTGTACTAAGCTGAGCGTTACTCGGAAAATGTGTCAAACATTTAAAAATCTCCAGCATCGATTCCACCCATAGATTGAAGAGTAAATTTTGTGGCAAATATTAATGCCAGCTGCACATAAAATTAAGGAATTTTTCAATACATATTTCCTCTTAATGTTAATCTGTAGTGTCTGCTTTATTCCTTTGGCGCAATTCTCCATTAAAATTTTATTTCCTTTGTGATATCTGTTAGCGCGAAAACATTGAAATTGTAATAAATCCGTAATGTTTAATAAGGAAGCGGAATGGAATATACAGTGGTCACGTTGACTTGAAATTGGAAATTACGATTTAATTAATTGTGATATCCGTTTGAGAGAGTTTTTTTTTTAATAATGCACTTTTATACATTTCCAAATGTTCAATCGCCAGTACTGATTACGTCATTAGTGGCCCAGAGCCGTGCATTTTACTCGTTCCAAACTCCGCATTAGGTTCTATTTTTTACCAATTTGACATCACCCGTCGCAGATTATTGAGTGAATGTTATTTATTTCGCAACTGCCGGGTGGAAATCTTCCGACTCGCTCCGTCGGGTGAATGTGTGACATGCAATGTGTCAGGAAATATATTTAATTGGCATGAGTAAGGCAATTATTCAGATTTTCGAGGGGCAATATAAATTTCTCACAATTTGATCTCCCTATGCATCATTCAACTGACTGCGAGGAGAGAGAGGAAACAAATGAGAGTGGGGGATGGGGCGGAAAGTGAAACGGGAGAGGAAGGAGGGGGAACCTGGGCGACGGACATCCCGCACCAAATCCTTCCAGACAGCACAGCGTGGTTTGCGATGGGGTCCGTGCCACCATTCCCTGAATAAGTTGGACAATTAATCGGGGTAATATTTTAAGGTTTTCCCATTGTCCAAACTGTCCACCAGCTACCCGCTAAATAATTATTCCCGACTCGCGCGCAAAAATTAGTACCCCATATTACAGGAGCTAATATCGTGACTTTACGATCGGGTTAGAGCTTACATTGGTTTGTGGCCAGGAATCTCTTCCCGCAACCCCCCTCCCCCATTTGACCCTTCCCCTTATTTCAGTCCAAGTTTTCGTGTTAGTCCCACAATACATTCCGAATGTCATCGCGGTCGGTAGCTTGACCCCTTGATGACATGGGTTCTCCAGTTACTCATTTGCTGAGCAGGTAGGACTCGACCCTCGAGGAAGAAAGGTTGAGAATTCCCGAGTTGTTTCGCAAATGTTATTTGGAATGATTAGTAGAGCATCTTGCCCATGGGAATGTTTTTCTTAAACCGTCGTGACTGATTAGATTGGGTCAGAACATAGGCATTTTTGGCAAAAAGAGCGGAAGGTTTTTTAAACATACTATAAATGATTGCTGTATTAAATTTTAGCTTCAATTACGGTTGGAAATACGGAATATCTATAGGACTCCTAATAATATTAGGATTATATGCAACCAGGAGAATTTTTCGACAAAATCTGCCGTTATAATTGAAATGCTTTCTACGATGGAATAATTTAGAAAAAAAATTTCTGGGACCAAAAGTTCTGTACCGAAAAAAAACTGTAAATAACGGATTTGGACAAATATCCATTTTCGTTTTTAATATGCTCTACTGAATTCTACGAAAATGAACATGAAAATGCATTTTTACCCTTTCTAAAACCAAGAAAAATTAAAAGAAAAAGTGAAAAACTGATATTATTTCCCAACAACACCCCAGTCGAGGGAAACGAGATTTTAATGAATTGCGATTTAAAATGTAAAAGTTAAAAGGAGCAAGAGAATATTTTTCAATCTGGTGATAAAAAACAGGACTCGGATTTACTATATTTACGGAAAATTATGTTCATTCTCTCAAAGGACAATTTATTACAAACTATAACAGAGGATCGATTGCAAAACTGTCCCTTTATTTTGTCTTTTAGCTCTATTCTGATCGAGCTTTTTCAGGTGAAAGAATGAAATGGAATTGTAATTGAATCCTGCGTGTAGAGTTTGCGAGTCAAATGCACTCTGAAATAAAATAGAAGTAACATCATGTGAGGGGAATAGCAATAAAAAAGCTAAATAATGGATGGGAGCATTAACCGTTTCCAATATCTTTATTTCATTCGTGTATTTTCGCGGAAACATGTGCGCATTGAGCTAATCGCGGAACATGTGCGCATGAGTTATATCATGACAAAGGGAAATACGAAAACGTGGAAAAAAATCGAGGATGTTTGGATCAAAACAAGATGACTTATATATATTTTTAATATCAGTGAATGCATATAGTGAGCTTTTAATATCAGTGACGCAGTTAAATAGTTTGCGCTGGCGTAGTTTTAACGTGAATCAGAGCCTGCATTTTTTTTACGAGTTCTAAACGTTTTTGAACTTCGTCCATTTTATAACCAATGCCAGGTCACCTACCTTCTTTCTTTTCACCTTAGATCATTTAATTAAATTCTCCATCATTGCGTTAATTATTTCCCGTAACGATCTTTAAAATTATAAATAGAAAATGGCAGCCTGTAGTCCAATATTAAGTGAAAGCTTTTGGATATTAAGGAATCAAATGAATGGAAACAAACTTTTGGCAGCTATCCCGGGCAGTAACTGAATCATTCCAAACGTATTTTTTCGCAATTCAGGCATTAACATAAGTTATGACTGTCTCGGGAAAAAAAGTTATTTTCATAATTGGTTATTTCATGATGATGTTGCACCTCCGAGGTGGTCGATTTTAAAAGTCTTTGCCAAAGTGCTAGGGAAATGTAATAAGGCAAATGAAAACACGATTTAAATTACGACTCAAATGAAAAAGAGTGCGAATGTTGACAGGATTTAAGTTTATTTTCATCACCTAAAACCTTGCCATTCTTGTTTGTGTCTGCCTACCTAAACGGAAAGTCGAAAATAGTGTGTGCTCGTATTTATTTAGTAATTTGAAGGCTCAGAAATCTTGCTATCAGATGAATTCATTGACAAAAAGGCGTCCCTATTACACCTGATGATATCAAGGATGTAATAATGCTCTTAACTAGATCATTTGTTATGAAAAATGTGACACGATCTTCTTTTGCAGTGTGAATACAGCGAGGTCTTGAGATGATGCAGACATACTGAAAACTCGGAGGAAAATAACTGCGGCTTAAAATCGAACATAATATTTATAAAAATGTGCTTAGCAGTACATGAGCTGCGAAGGCTATTGATTTCCATTTCATTCAATAATTGAAAATTGAAAAATGAAAAATATAGATTGTAGGATATTTATTTTATTAAATACATAATTATAAATCGGTTGATTTTAATTCTGATCAAGAAAAAAATGATTTCATTATTTAGTGCCATGTTTATTTTACCCGGGAAATTTTTTTTCACTACTTCCGCTACCAAAAATAGATACCGCATGTCGCTGGGTAATAAATTTGCTTTCCTATTACATCAGTTGTTTTTACCAGTGAAAAGGCCTTTTCTCGTACCATTTAAAAATTCGATTACAATTTACCATCCATCAGTTAACCTGACCGCCAAGCCGTTTTTTCATCTATTCCTCCGTGTATGGATATTCACCCTGTATTACATTCTCTTTGGTTATTGCGCGCTATTCGTATCCCAGAGCCAGTTAATTTCCGTGAAAGTAAATGGCAATTCCCTTCGTTGGATAGAGCGTCTTCCTTCCACTCCCAATAATGAAATCGAAATGAACAAATTACTACATAGTGTTCAATCCCGAATTGGGATACGCTCTCCCACAAGTTTTCATTGGCTGGGGATCTGACTCACAATTAGCACACGCCTTCCGGCCAATGTGCTTTCGCGATTGTTAACCTCTTGTGTATGGAGGCGTTGATTGAAAGGGATGGCTGTTCATCCTTGTAATGGCCGTCAACGTCTTTCAACAAATTCCTTTCTCCATGGCCTAAAGCAATTTTCTTTGGAAAAACTTATCTCAGGTACGCCACGTTCAATTTAAATTATATTAATAATGGGTAAAAACTCTAGTTTGATGAAAACTTGTATCTCAAAACTAATATTTGTAACATCGGCAGTTGGAAGAAGGTGTGTTAAAATGCTTCTCTTGTGCCCTTAAAGCACAAGAGAAGTGTTATAATGGCCCACCGTAGGAAACATTGATACCAGTTTCAATTAACCCAGATTTTCAAAACTAGATGAATCTGTGATGACCTATGTTAAGAAAGGTTATTCTCTTCCCATGAGCATAAAGAGGAATCATAAAAATTCTTAATAGCCTATGGGTTTCGACAGGGATATCGGAATGCACATAATGTAGAAAAAGTTAATGTCCCTGTAAGACAACAATAAAATAGGATAATCTATTCAATGCGTTGGTACCACGTGGTGAAGCGCATGTTTTCAAATGTTGGATTTCTCACCTAGTGATAATACCATATTTCCGAATTATAATTTTAGTAACATTAAGAAATGGAAATTTTAACAATTCAAAAAGACATAATTCTCTATAGTCGTTCTGCAGTAACTGTAAAAGAAAACTGTATAAGGATACGAATATTATTTGTAAAATTATGCCATAAAATATATATCGATGGAAATTTAAAGGTGTTTTGTGAATTTCGAAGCATAGTTCTTCTAATTTTCGTGAAGGTTGCTCTCTTATCACCAAACACGTCCACCAATTTTTCATTCACGTAGATTGTCTCATAATAACATATCAATCGCAGAAACAGTCAAGGAATATATCACATTTCAGCCTCGCTTTTCCCATTCCCTCGATTATTATCTTCAGTTGATGGCCTCTCGACGGAGGAGCTGAAGCCTTGAATGGTGATTATAATCCTAATACGGTCATACCTTTCAGGGAAAATATCTACTGAATTAGCTGTTGTCAATTCACCACATTTCCCTTGTGAATAAATTCTTTGCACAGGATTTCATTTCGTATCCTTCATAATCAAATAAGTTTTCGCAGCTTTGTTTGGAAATGGAAAATTCTCTTTTCTTGCAATTTTTAACTAGTTATGGAAGCTGAATTGAGATCTCAAAGATTAACCTCAGTTAGTCTTATGTTTTCAAATATATTACTTGACGTGCCACATCTATTAGTTTGTGCACATCAATGCTTTCAAAAGAAAACATCTTTTTGTCATCTTACAAAAAATATCCAACCTCATTTCTGTTGTTTTACGATAAACATATTATCAAATAATTGAATCTTCTCAATATATCATCGAATTTCTTTAGATATGTGCTCATAGGAAATGAAAATATTTAAGCATGAAACATTCACTGTATTAATGCCAAAAGTCATTAATTTAAAACACTTGAAACAACAGCGGATAAACCCCCTGCCACACACCTTTTTTGGTGGCTCGCAGGGTGTTTATGTAGATAGATAACGAGAAATTATGGATAGGAAAACTTCTAGATCCCATCATTCGGAATATTTGACACTCGAATGAGCTAATTTGGGTACATATTTCATCGACCTTAATATTCTAGCTAATTTCGCATAAATTATAGATCATGTTGGTTTTGTCCTCGTTTTGAGTAAATGGACGTTTTTTTAGTTGATTACTACTGTTTCCTGAGCTTGAAAATACTAAGAATCAAAGTCGATCAGAGTCGTAAAAGCCATGAAGAACAACAAGGAATCAGGCGTCGGTAACATAAACGGAGAAATATTCAAAACTCTCTGGGTCAAAGTGAAAGAAACCCTCTTTGGAATAGCCAAAGATAACAACAGTAGTAGAAAACTACCAGAAGATTTATAGAATAGTGTGACGATTACAATACGAAAAAAAAACCAAGAACAGCTTAATACAAAGAGCGATGCAAATTGGGCCTGATGTGTCAAGCATCCAAAATTATTACTCGGAATAAGCCGAAGAAAGAAGGAAAGATAGGAGAAAGCCGCATTAAAAACCAGTTTCGACTATAGAAAACCCAAGAATAAATTAGGTAATATCCAGCTTGAAGTTACTGGCCGAAAAAATTGATGATCATTAAGAAGCTATTATGTGTATCATTCGTGGACTTGGAGAAGGTATTGGCAAACATCGAATGGAACAAGATGTTCAAGATACCGAAATCACTTAAAGTGGACTACGACGGCGTAAGAATGATCCATAAGCCCTTCAGGAATAAGGTAACTCTCATGAAAATGAAAAACGGATGGAAAATCGTTGTAGGAATAAACAGGGGAGCTAGAAAATGAAGTAACCTCTCACCAATATTATTTAATGTATAACGACTAAGGGCAAAGAAGGAAGCACAAGAATGGGACATCATAGAGTCAAGATGATTGACAAAGAAATTAACATGCTCCGATTCGTTGATGACATCGCTTAGTCGCTGGACCGTCAGAGAATCTGCAAGCCATTTTAAATCCTATGGATCAAATACTTGAGGAATATAGCAATAACCTCAAAAAGAAGAAAGTTAACATTCTTGTGTTTGGAGGAAAGAAGCAGATATCCCAATTTGAGAAGTTGAACTAGAGCAATTGGAGTCCTTGATCTACCTGAGAAGCAGTAAACTTGAAATGAAAGAACTTTGGGGCATCAAGCGACGGATAGCTCAAGCAAAGAAAACGTTTATGAAGAGGCAAACAAAAATCTCAATAAACACGAAGTTGGAAACAAGCAAGCAGTTCGTCAAAACGTTCGTATGGATCATGGTACCATACAGATCAGAGTTATTGGACATTTACAATCAGCGAAATCAGTGGATCAGCGAAGAAGATCTCTTTGAATATCGTGCCTGGAGGAGATTGCTGTAGATTAAATGGGCAGACGGAGTGGGGAATGAGATAATAGAAGAGCAAAAGAGGAAAGAGCCATATAGAGAACTATGCGGCAAGGAAGAAATAGATGGATTGGACACACCTAGAGGCGCAATAGCTTGGTTGTAAATATAATAGAGTGAAAGATTTGAAGGAAAGACTACACGCAGAGACTAAGAGACTTAAAACTTATGTACAAGAATGACGTAAACCAGTAAATTTCACTTAATGGAGAAGAAGGAACAGATGCAATAATCTATCGTAGAAATGAATTGCTGATAATGGTGATGACTGCCGTTGCAAAATATCATGTGTTGTTTGATAACTTGCAATATGAAATCGGGTTGATTTCATAAGTGTAACAGAACGATAAGTTTACTTCATTAGACTTTTCTTGAACCCTCTGTGCCCTCTAGTTTAGCTTGACTTTTACTACTGGATGTAAAGTCTCTGTGCAATTAGTCTATTTCCTGATTAAAATGCGGTAAGCTATTAAATTAGTGCATATTAAGCTGATCGGTGGTTGCACCTCATTTTTATTTACCGCTGTTGAATAAATAATGCACAATGCGTATAACCAATTCAGGGGTAGGACGCAGCCTATATAGATTATCGATTGGCTAAGAATAGTTTAGGTGAAACGTGCTCTTAAAATTTCATATTGTATTCAATTTCTTATTATCTCCTGAATAGAAATAAAAAAAATACGCTTGAAAATCCTCAGAAAAAAAACGGCCGAGATATTCAGTGAAAAAAATCACAATCACTATCAAATTTCTTTTGTTGCATATCATTTGCAAAGTAATTTTCTCATTTAATAGAACTGTTTTACATATCCTCGTCTCTTATTATTAGACCGTGCCTTTTCCGTGAAAAGCGCAGCTCAAATTGTGCGAGTAACAGCTTAGTAAAAATAGCTAATCTACTCCCTTTTACGGTTTCTGTGTTATATTATTGATAAACGGCGTAGCTCAAATTGAAAATACATTTTGATTTGGTTGTTTCATGTCCACTGTAAAAGTTTGGATAGTTTTTCCTTTTTCTATTCTATGTTAAAATAGAAAACAACCACGTAATGATATTTACTCTAGGCATTTCGCTCCACTTTTGGAGCGAAATCCTTTAATGCAGTTTTCCACACACAAATCCTTTAATGTAGTTTTCTTGCCATAATTCTCAGGAATATAGAGTTTTGCTTTAATTAATGTTAAAATTATCTAAGAATATAATGTGCATCGTAAATTTTCTAATCGTTTCCCTCATCTTCGGATCCATTTCAGAACATATCTTAAATGCCTCAGTATTGTGCTTTCTCTTAGTTTTGGATGGATGCTCCCTGACTAAGCGTTTACATGGTGCACTTAATCATAAAAAGACAGTGCAAACGTAATGTTTCGATAGTCAAACATTAAGTATCATACCTCACCAACTCGTAGATGTAGTTGATCAGCTAAGGTTATAGATGTGATTGGATGTATAATTTTTTGAGGTTTTTATTAAAAAAATATTGAGTTCATCACCATGACACGTAACTTATAATTTACCCATTACTACCCATCAACTAGAAAAAGTAATCCATTGAGTCAGGAAACTCGTTTCATGCTAATAGTTGATAAAATAGATGGAGGTCCCACTGTAGAGACTTAAAACTTAATGAGATCTTTACTACTACAGAGTGGATTCCGAAAGTAATGCAAGTAAGTTTCCCACGCCGCTCTTATTGATTGGATTGAAATCGAATTACTTGGAGTAGATGGGGAAAACGCTAAGCTTTGTTGCAAAATCAGCTTTAGTGCTTCCCAAGCTGTGGAAGTGGCAGGATGTAAGTTATTGTAAATCTCTGCCGATCATGTCACAAAAAATGGAATCGACGATGAAACAACGCTACGCGATTACTAAGTTTTGTGCTGAAAAAATCTCTTGAGGAGACTAACAAAATGATTGTGAGGCTTACGGTGACTCTGTTCTGTCCTAATCATAAGTTTTGAGGTGGTTAACACCTTTAAGAAGGCCCAGGAAGAGGTTTACGACGTGCAACGCTCTGGGTGGTCGTCAACCAGCAAAACCGGCAACAATGTAGCTCGTGTTTGACAATTGTTGGACTCTGGCCGTCGATTGAGTTCGAGATTGTAGTCCTGACATCGACCCGCAGGTTTCTTTTTGTTCCCTCGGATTAAGGCAGCCATGAAAGGAACCCGTTATTCGTCCATAGAAGAGGGCCAGTCAGCTGCGACGAAGACCTTGGCGAGAGGTCCCCAAAGACGCCTCACAGGGCGCGTACCAATCATGAGAATCAGAGTTGTTGGAAAAAATTTTTAGAGGCACAAGGAGAGTACTTCGAAGAGTTTTAAGTGTTTGTGCAGATCTATTCAATCAATTACTTAAAAAAAATAATTGTATTACTTTTGGAACGCAACCTGTAGATGACAAATTTTTAAGCTCAATTTCATCTTTTCTTTTTTTAACAAAGTTAAAAAAAGGAAAGATCGAATGTCAATACATTTAAAAGGATAAAAAATTATCCTATCCAGTGAAAGAATTATTATCGCCAGGTCAAAAATCCCCCTGCTTGTTCGTGTGATGTCCGACGGTCACAAGGAAGCAAATTTGCGCATCAACGTGGGCACGATATAATGCCGAATACAATAATTATTTCCGATCTACATCCATGAAAAACAAGGAATGTTTATTTCTCATTAGAAGTCGAGACAAGTGTTTCTTCTGGTGCTTCCATTGACGATTTTCCACTATTGATCAATTTTTGATTCTCTTTGAAGCCTATTATGCATGGGGTGGCGGAGAATGTTTTGTGTTATGATTTCAAAATGAACTAATCACAAATTTAAGTA
Organism: Hetaerina titia; assembly: GCA_037158775.1. NCBI lineage: Eukaryota > Metazoa > Arthropoda > Insecta > Odonata > Calopterygidae > Hetaerina > Hetaerina titia. The sequence goes on along the minus strand of CM073772.1, from coordinate 35,453,578 downwards.
TCGTAAATGACTTCATTTCCATTTAATCAATCCATCAAAGTGTTCTGGTATTGATTGCCTTGACACTTAGCAGCTAGCCAATAAAACGCAGGTTTTCATCGCAAAAACTTCGTGTAATATCATGTTCACGAGAAAATATTTCAAGTGAATCTATCGTTGTACCGTATATGTTTTACCAGTTGTAGAGGTTTACGTCCTGAAAGGTTTATTCTGGACAGTACACTTTCTAAATCCTGCCATCTTTGTCCCAGGGGTGGAAAATTCACCAGTCCAAACGGAATATCATTTCATCTTTTTTTCCACGGAGTCGTGATCAAATGCCCTCTCATTTTTGAAAGGGCTAAATCATCTTGATCGTGTTCGATAAACTTTTGTTTTAAAAATACTAAAATGCATTGAATCCCATGATAGTCCGAAACGTTTACCTTTATCTTTCGAGAAAAAATAAGAACGTAAACCATCTTACTTTCATGTGAGCTCATTCACTCCTCCATACCTTATCGGACCAAGTTTGGATAAAATCCATCTAAAAGAAAAAAAACATATGTCTGTTGTCGTCGCAAGGGGATCAGGAAAATTTTGATTCCAAGGACGTGATAGGTTTTTTTTTATTTTCTACTCTCCACAGAAGTTCACGGGACATTGGACATTCCCATTACCCGATTCGGGCGAGAGAAAGAATAGAATCTGAGGAGGGGAAAGTTGTGCCTGCACGCAGTTTCATGAGACACACTGTTTCGTCGAGGTTTATTTGACTCTCAGCCAGTGGCAGTAAAACTTCTATCACCATCCGGTGTATGAGAAGCTGTAGTTCTCAATGTAATCAGTTCCGAGCGGTAGCACACTCACTGAAGTATCTCGAGGGAAAAGTGAGTGCTGCTCCGAAATTTCCCAAATTACATATACGTATAGCTTGTAAGTCGGCACGTATTTCTTCATTTATTTCTGTGTGTATGTGTATATGCGCGGAGTGTGTACATAGAGTAAAGATAACACTTTTATGGCGTTCACAAATGCTATATGTGTACGCATATACATTGTTAAAAGAAAAAAAAAGTTTTTACAAAGATTAATCATGACGGATATAACTCACCTCAACATTTCGGTGGTATCAGCCACCTTCATCAGGGAGGAGTTAATAAAGACAGGCGTTGTATGAATACAAATGCTGTATTATCAATGCAAATGTTACTGTATCGGTACAAAAACTCTTGCCTTAACATTTTAAATCATCTCCGCATCTTTCAACAAAATGTTTAGAATGACTAATTGCCATCTATTCTCTGAAGAAAAATTGTACCATCGGTCTATTTAAGAAAATCAATTGTTTTGTCTCTTGTGTGTGTTTAGGGTCTATTTATGTATTTTGAGGGAATCTTAGGCGTATTCCATGTAGAGTAACTCAGTAGCAACGAGGCGTTATTAGTTTGGACCTAAAGGACTGATTAGAATGTATCCTCGGATACATCTTTTTCTTTGATGCTCATGAAATTTCGAGTTAAGAGCTCTCCCTCAGCTAGAGTAATTTTATCCGCCGCATATTGACATGGGAAAACACAATCACACCTATAAGTACTTCATGTTTGATTATTCAGCTATCTCTCTATGTTTTCGGTCTGATTTATTTCGATACTAGAATTCCCCTGGGGGTCTCGTTTTTGTTACGGAGAGAATAAAAACCTTTCCTTTTCCACGCCGCCTTCTCTTTTTGTGCTCCCCCAGGAGCGTATTTCTTTCGACTAGGATGGGAAAGGGGAGCAGTAGGGTTTGGTAGGGTAGGGTGGGCAGTGGGAGGACGTTACTGATCTAGGGAACCGACCGCATGTGCTCCTTTGGTCGTGTGTGAATGAACTTCGTGTGTGTGGTGAGGCGATTCCTTACTTCTGCCACCGGCCCTTCCTGCCCTCAACGCACACAAACCCCGCACCAACTCACATCCTCACCCAACTTCCCTCCCCCAACCCGCCCAGTCTCAAACTACCAGGAAATCTTGCCGCCTGCAGATGATGACAAAAATGTCCCATAAATTGAAGCGGCGCGGCATCCGGAAAATTTTCTCTTCTGGAAAATGGTCATACGGCTGGCGAGGAGGGATGTGATGGGACCCGCGGACGTGCATTTAGGTGGTCGGAAAGCCGCGAGGGAAGATGCAGTAATCTAGTAGGAAGAATCTGGGTTAATCGAAGTCCGAGTTACTTCTAATACGCCCTGGGATTAATATATGTGCTAATGCGAAGGTCTGAGACGCAATGGCGAGGGGATGCGGGAGGGGTACGCGTGAAAAAACGATGAAAAAGATTTCGCCGCCTTTTTATGCTATGTCTTTAAAATGCATTACCTTCACTTGAGCACTCGCGCGGACCGACAGAATGACACGACCCTATGATAACTCCTATCCAATAAATTTATTCGCAATTTCAACCGCTCAACCCTTCATTTTAACATTATAAGCATTAATTATATTTCAGTCCAATTAAGAAATTCATAAAAACCCTAATTTCCTGGTAGTGAAATAAAAACTGACACCATGAAATTTCTTTTCTATAAATCAAATTCCTTTAATTCAGCGTCCTAATTTGTTACCTCCTGGATACGTATGATAGCACATGGTGAACTATCACTAGTATTTATTTTCGTGGTTTTGATTTTGGTTGTCTAAGTAACCTTAATGTAGTCAGGAGTAATCCCTATTTTTAATCTTCCCTCTTAAGTGTAATTTTTAAATTTGTTGCACAATTGAAGATTGGGATTCAGATAATTTCCAGCGGCACTTATTTCATTGTTATTCAAAAGTTTTTCTCACGAGGAAGAAACGCTCGGGTAGAGCTGTGTCAAAGCATGTGGTTCGAAAAATCTGTTGGCAACTTTTTCTTGAATCTTTTTTGTGAAGCTCGACGAGTGAACAAAGCGTCACACCACACTTCCGAGCCTCTAAAATACCCGCCTTGGGAAGGAAAATATACACCCTCGCTCGCTTCAGCTGAGTGAGTCAGTCGGGGTCTCCTGTGGGAATAACTCGGTTGTTCGTTTTAAACAGATTTGCGCTGGAGCTAACGTACTTACACAAATGATGCCATCATTGCATGAGTATTCATGCATACAGGGATTGCCGACGTTTGCCGATGTCACTCCCCTGTCGATTGCTCTCCATGGGGAAAATTTGTGTGGTTTTACTTTTCTTTTTGTGCTAAATCTACGGTGCTGTACGTTTTTGGATGACCTTTAAGTATTTTTAACATAGCCACTATGTTGGCGGATAATTGTCACTTTCCAGCCTAGTGACTATTCTCGTGGCTATTATGGGAATATTTTCTTACGCTATTCCTACTGGCTTCTTCTTTCTTACTTTGTGTATGAAAATTATAAGATACTGAAACTGATTGTAAATTATTTAAATTCTATAAGTAGGATTTAGGAAGCAAGTTTGGTTTTTAAGATGCATTTACTTTAGATTTATGAATTTTACTTTCCCAGAAATTCTTTTTGGGAAAGAACTTTAATTTGAGTTTGAACGTAGTGACAACATTTTGCGTTTTCTTGTTTCATAATGAGGTATTGCGTCTTGTTCCTCTAATCTCATTTATTGTTGAGTATTATGAATGGCATTGTACAAGTATTGCCATTATCTCCACACAGCATACAAAAACTTAAGTGGGACACGCACAATATTATCTCAGGCTCAACCATATGCAGTTTCTCCATGTTCTAAGCAATGGTAGAAAATAAACTGCAATTCTACAAATCGCAATTTGATTTAATTTTTGAATAGATTGTGAATTGGAGCCAAATGCGTATTTTCCTCCCGATATTTGCTACATTAATTTTTTAGTGATCCTACTTATTTCGAATTCATAAGAGTTGGGAACAATATCGTATAATTCATATATATTTCATCGAGTCGTACAGTCATGAGTGAGAGAAGTCTTCAAGGTTTACATTTATACAAGAAATAAAACCTGTTCATAGTTAATAAAACTAAGCACGCTGTAAACTATCAAAACAGCGTAGAAAATACGCGTTAATAAGTGGAGATTGACTTTAACAGATCGCCAAAATCGAAGTAATAACTAATAACTGGTTTAAAGCTGTAATAACTCCTTTCTGACTGAGGCGCTAATGTATCCTTAGTGCGTCTAGCGTAAACCAGCGCTGACTCTCCGTTGGGAATAAATGTTTACTTGCCAACATTACGTTTATGACCTCAAAGTAACTACACCCCTCAAAGTAGCTGTACTGTAAGCAAAGTAGTAATACCCCTCAAGCCGCCTTAAGGACGTGTGGCAGCGGGTGGTAGGGCACCAGCCATACATGCTCAATTTTTATTGCATAAATGTGTTTGAATATGCAAGGGTTTGGGAAAAGTTGAAAATGCAATATAAGTGCGTCTTTTTTAATAATTATATCCTAATCGAAGAGAAGGAGAACATAGGTTAACTGATTTAAGATTTCAATAATGTCTTCATGGTCTCTAAGGGAAAATTAATGAACACATTAATATATAATGATATTCACATGAAAGTGACCAACTGGAATCGAAGATTTTAAAAACTGTGAACAAAAAGTAGTCGATGGAGGGTTGAGTTCATTATAAGCTAACATTACTTCATAAGATGCACGCGTGAACTAAACACGTTTGGCTGGTGCGCTATACAACTTGTGCTTGTAACCACCCTTTTGGTGGCTGGCTGTAGATACTATATACCCGCAGATGTAAAAATATTAATACAATTTAATACGAAACAATTAATATTAATTAGATGGGTTATTATTTAATTAAATTATATTAGAGAACGAAATCAGTATAATTTGCAACAATTTGTAATGGGATAACGAATAAACGTTGAAATACGAATCGGTAGCCCGAGACATACGGAATAGAAGGAATACCCTTGAATACCTGTAACCGAGGCCGGTAAAAATTCAACGCTCACTCTTAGATGAATGTTTTAAAGCCTGTGATTTCTTAATAGCCTGTAAGATTATTTCCCCATGGCAAGGTCACAAGTATTACAGACGAAGCAGGCTTCAATTGCATGTGTCGGCTGCCGATTTTAATTGCTTGCGTCAATTTTTCCTCCAGGCTATCTAATCTTTGCTGATTTGTCGAGTGTACTTCCTTGGAAATTATGTCTTTGGTAGATAAGCGGGTACGGTTTCTAGTCGGCATATTCTCTCTCAGTGGAATTATGCGTTAAAAGGTACGTTTAAACATTAGACGTTAGCGGAAACCCTTGACCGGAGCGGAGGCGAATGGAGAAAATAAAACTAGTAATAGCTGCAGCCCTTGGTGCCCCACATTGCGGGAATATTTTTCCAGTGAACAGCTTTTGAGAGGAACGTGAAAAAAATCAAAGCAAATACGAAACGCCATGGGGCAAAGTTAAAACGTGGCGACGTGTACGGAGCACGTTCACTGCAAGGTGTGAGTAAACATCATACGCACTCAAAAAAAATGTTAAATGGCTAAGTTTTCGCTTCGAGAGGAGAGAATTTGTATCAAAAGAACGACGGAAAAGAAGGCGCCCTCGCATTACGTTTCCTCGCGACAAAACAGATGCAACTTAAGCCATTTCTGAAGGAAACCCCGTGATAAATTGCAAATATTCGCCGCCTGGTGACAGAGGTGAGGGAGAGAAAAATGTGGGACTGTTCCCATCTCGCATTCGGCGTAGAAATGCCTTGCTGCCAGGAAATTTTCATGCACGTAAAAGGTCAAAAATACTTTTGATAACCTCTATTCTTTGCGATACATACCATTCGTTGTTCCAGAAAGGTCAAAGTCATTAGGAGAGGCACCGCAAGGCACTTCCACTCACCCCGTAACTTACTATGTGGTGAAACAACGAACACTTATGGTAGTGCACGGCCAATTGAATGATATTGAGTATCGATTATTAATAAACCACCGTTAACTTGTTAACCCGTACAAGTTTGAGCCTCGGATACTCATTAAAAATATTGCCGGCTTTTGGATTCGCAGTTCGGCTGAGAAATTCATTGAGAATCCAATTGAAAAACAAAAGAAAAATGTTACTGTTTCAAATCAGTTCTCCGGCTTTCTTCAAAATATTCTCCCCGCAAGAAAATAAAGGAACGGGAAATTTAATCACGTCATTATCGTTTTAATTTGATTATTAAGATCCGGTTGAAAGGCTTGAGGACATCGGGGAGGAAAGGATTCAATCTTGATAATAATTGACGGAATTGGAGGAAGAGTGCTTATCTGGTAAGGTGATTTCATCAAAACTGCCTCGTTTCCTAGAAAGGAAAATTATTCTTAATGCGGTTTTGCTGGAGAAAGAGAAGGAGAGCAAAGTCTCGAGGAGAGAGGCTAAGAGGTGGGGGGGAGAGGGTGGCTTGGGATGTGCAAAAATAATGGTGGGAAGGAATGGTGAGAAGGGGGTCCCAGCGAGGAGGGAGGGATTTCGCTGAGAGCTGGAGAAAGATGAGGAGGACGCGGAGTGGCGGTGTGTCGTCGGTTGAGGTGGAGGGGACGAGAAGCGAGGCGCTGTTTCATATTGTCAAAAACGGAGCTTCCAGAGTGGAGAGCAAAAGAGAGGAGGGAGGGCGGCTTACGGGGTTGTGCGGGTGGGTGAGGGCCAAGGAGGCGAAAAGGATTATGGCTGCCAGGACAATGCAAAAGATGGAGAGTGTTGGGGGAGGGTGGGAGAGAGGGGGAGGTGGAGGAGGTGACTTGGGTGGTGTGGGAGGGTGGGATGTGGGTCTGTTCCGGAATGGTGAGGGGTTAGGGAGATGGGTTGAAAAAAAAGCGAGGGAGTCCGGGGAGAGAGGGCGAGGAAAGGGTGAAAAATGTGGCGAGACCAAAGGGCAAAAGCGTTCAGGCCTCCCTTCGGCGTAACTGTAAGATCCCCGCGACCCTCCCCGCACGTGCTCCTCTCTCTCCCTTTTAACCCTCTCCTCCCTACACTAAAAACGCTCGGAGGTCGGGGAGAAGGGGTGGGTGTCGGAGAATTTTGAGGGAAGGGGAGGAGGGGGAGAGAGAGAGAAAGCAGGAAACTAGGAGTTGAGAGAGGTGGAGGGAACGGGAGCCATATTCAGACACACCCTGGAGTACTCTCTTCGCAAACAAGGGAAGGAAGCAATTGTTGCGACGGTGGGGGAAGGGTTGGGAGCACTGGGAAGAGTGGTTGGCCACGTCACGCTGCACTGGAAGGGAAAAGGAAGCATCGGGGAGGAGGGCAGGAGAATGGATAGATCGTGATGGGTTGGGTCGAGGCGCTGTGGGGAGGGGACTGGAGGGGGGAAATGGGTGGTCGGGAAAAAGGAGGAAGCGAACCAGAGAGCTCTTGGTGTCGGGAGGGAGTGAGAAGACCTCGGCCGGGAAAGGACTTTCAGAAGGGGCTATTTTTATTTCTCGCCGGAACCGCGAGCCTCGCAATGTGAAAACAGACCAAGAAAGGAGTCCCTTATCTCTCCTTCCCCGTTTGATGGCATGGAAGGGAATGTTAAGGGAAGGGGGGGCGGCGCTGAGGGAGAAACTTGTGCCCTTCCACTTCCCCCTTCTCCCCTCCCTCATCTTCCCGTGGCACACACGCGCCCCTTCCACCCACCCAACCTCCCCCTGCTCTAAGGCCAATCTCTCGTCAACCCCCTTAAACACTCTCCCTTTCCCCCATGAGCCTCCTCACCCTGTCTCGCTCCCCTTCCCACTGACCCTTTTGATCCCCCTCACCCAATCCCAGGAGCATCCCTCAAACCCCTGCCCTCCCTATCCCCTCGCCAACGCTCCATCGCCAGTAGGAACGTCCACATCAACCTCCTGCCATCACCCCGCACTCGAGAGAGTGTCAAATGCGGTGGTTCTAAAATTACGCCGAGATATGCGAACGAAAAGGCTTTTATCGGGCGGCGAAAATCAGCGAATCATCAGAGAGAGGATGGTTCGAGGGTGTTGGAGGGGGGAGGGGGAGAGAGGAGGTTTAAGAGGCGTGAGGAAATTTCTCTCAGCTCTTTTAAATCAACATTGCCCTCTCACACTCCAAAACCCTCCCCCCGGACCTCTCTGCCTCCCCCCCCCCGCCCGCACCCTGTCCAACCCCCCACGTAACTCCCTCCGTCTGCTTCCGTGAGTGCTGTTGCTTTAAATTGAGTTAAGCTGATTCAAAAGGAAATTATTGCTCTTTGATAATGAGGCGTGACAATTTTGACCGGTGAAGCTGTTGCTAAATAAGGTAAGCCTTTTGATGAATTCCTCACTCTCCGAGATATGTTTTCACCGTAGAATGGTGAAACATTTTTTCGTGTGCTGAGTAAATCTTTTCTTGCGGCTTATTTGATGTTGATGGCCATAAGTTTGCTTCTAAAGCAAAGAGTATATTCGCCAGTGCTAGAGTAGTCACTAATCTAGTAGAACTTAGAATTAAAACGATTTCCAATCACTCAATAAGGGGACCAACCGCGCGTTGAATTTTTTTTTTGATCAAGCGTCAACATCCGTGTCTACTTCATGGTGAGAGGATAATGAAGCTAAGTTGATAAGCTTTAAAGAGTATATAGCTCATTTATTCCTTTTGATGAAATTATTATACAAAAATTCAAAGATGCCTTAATTCCTCTCAATAATTTTGAAATTGTCAAAATATGCATGAAACAGTTATAGTGAAAATTTTTAAAATTACTCTTTGAATGATTTACCGAACAAAAGGTTGAACTTATAATAGTTAAACTAAAGTACATTTTCATAGGCTCATTCATAACCGCTTACTTTGGACCCAGAGGATCCCTTTCTTCCGCTTTCATTTCCCTCACGCGTGAGATCGCTAAAATAATTAGCTATGCATTCATTATACTCCTCTATTTGCCCTGCTGAGTGATGTGCTTTCAGGACGCGTTAAAGTTATTTTGATTCCTCTGTACCATTTACCATTGGTGAAAACGAAGAACATCCTTTACATAATACAATATAGCGCTAAAATCGTACAGGTGAGCCAATCACCCGTTCAAGGCTGAGTTTCCAAATGATTCCCGAAATAAACTGTACTAAAAAGGCCACTGGGGCTCTAGAATTGCTACTTCCGTCCGTTTATCACTGGCTTTAATAATTTGTTGTTGAAACTACTGGATTTTCAAGTAATATACTCGTTTTACATCTCACCGGCATAGTAATGAGAGTGCCGTTAATTTATGGTATCACCCGAATTATACGTAACCTTGCTCAGAATTATAAATCTAGCATTGATTTACTTGCAACTCTATTGGCCCTGCTGTTGCCTGTTTTCACAGTCAACCAAATAGCCACTTAAAATTATATCCTGATGACATGTTGCTCAATAATTAGAAGTATTTTATCAAACGCCATTAAATAGATGTCATTTTTTAAATTCATTTGATCTGAATAGTGATATATAATCACCAATAACTTATTTTAGAAGATTTTATCTCATAAAAAACGTATTTAATTAATATTTATTACGGTAGTAAATTCTTGAACTTTCCTTTTGACCTATTAATGCTACTTTAAGGAAAATCTGACTTAAGAAGGCCTTGATAAAATACGAGCTCGTATGTACTTATTCTTACTGCTTGTGTTTCCGAGGGTTATTAACCTCCGAGTGTACACAATGTTTAATCATTTATACAAGAGTGAGAATTTATTTTTCAATTTTTTAATTTGTGTGACTGAATAGTATTCGAAGGCAGTTTTTTTTTATTTCTCCCAGCTTTTGATATTTTTTATTTGCAAAATGCAGGAAGGATTTTTCGGTGAACATCCCTAATATTCTTACGTATTCTCTATTGTAATCTTGGTGACCATGGAACTAAGCCTGTGTACTCTTGACAACGACATTTGTCCAAGCATCCGCGAAAAGCTTAACCTTTACTAAAATGAAAGCATATAAGTCTTTCTTTCGCTTTTAAAATCTAATGAAATTTAACAGACCAATGCGTTGTAAAAATTTCCAAAAAATATTTCATTAGCATTTGAAATGGTAGAAATAAGCGTGTGCTTTTCCTTCCTGTTGGTTCGTTACCGTTTTATGTAACACATATAACGAAAATTAATTTTGTTTAGACGTTTATGATGACATTAAAAAATGTATCTTAAAACACCTAATTCCCTTTCCATTTTCGGAAAAAAAGAAAGAAACTGGGGTCATACAAACTATTTCATTTTCAGATTAAAAATTGTAAATATTTTTATTCCAAATAAATGTTGTTCTGTCTTTTTAATATTATATTCTGGGTTCACAACGAAGATAAAATTTGATAGATATTTCCCTTGCTTAGTGTTGAATCAGTCTAGAGAAATCTCATTGCTTGGTATTATTTGGTAAAAGCGTATTAATTAAGCGTAAAGCTTATTTACTTATTGACCATCTTGTCTCCTCATCATTTACAACACCAAAATATACTGTACCTATACTAAGTCCTTCATATGTTCTTTTTTACCGTCAAAATAACTATCATTATGTGCCTACAAAATTTCTTAAGCTCAAACGCATGCTCATTGTAATCCTTTTTTTGAGCAGAATAACTTCAAAATAACTACTATGCCGGCGTTTATATTATATTTTGTTACATTTATCTCGTGCAAAGACGGCGTAGGGGTATTTTGTTCAAAATTCCGTGTTGTTTCGCTTCTTCATCCCATCGAATTTTTTGAAAATATTAGTTCAAATCTCTTTCGCTATAATTTTCCAGGTAATGAATATTTGCCTTACTCTCAGAAGAGGGAGTGTTATTTTATAAAAATGTAGGCTGTTTTGAAGCTCATAAACCCAAATAAATTCCAATTATCCAATTTTATGCACATAAATAACAAAAGGTATCATAACTACAAATAAATACTGTAATTATGTGTTTCCCTTAATTAAATCCCATATTTATATTTTGATGACATAGGGCTTCATTTACAGTAGTTTGAAGAGAATCTACTGTAATGTCAATTACATTTAAAATTTACTCCTTTTTTTGTTTTGCTTACAGTTATCTATCTTTATCATATACCATTATCATATAAGAGCAGATTTAAATACTGCTTGCTACCTGTCCCGTAGATTTCCGATTTCAATGAATACCTCATTAGAAAATTTATATTTCTAAGAATAAATTTATATTATTTATTATCAATACAAATACCATAAGTTATTTTTCATCCTGGTATGTCATGATTCAACGTTCTTGTAAATATTCCCGTAACGACCTTATTTCACGTACATATACTAATATTATACTCGTGTCGTATACTCGTATCATTTACTCGTATAACTAGGTCTATGCGATTTGTAATTCACAGAAATTATCGAAGCAGTGAAGACATTATTTGTGTCTGTAATGGAAATTTTTGGAATGCCATCAATAGGGTCATCATTTTCAAGTAAAATATATGGACCTAAAAATTCCACTTAATTTTTTCCATTTTCATTCTCGATATGAATAAATACCATGATTATATTAGAAATATATCAGTTTTCTTATTTCCTCAAACGCCAGGGGCCATTTTTTCCATAAGTAAATATGTGGTAATTTCTTCCCCACCGTATTGATAAGTTGACCAGGGAGCCCTTATAACAATTTGATTACGGGTATAGTGCAATGATTCTCGAGAGTTGTATCAATGGACGAAATATGTGGCGCCTTCTGCTGCTCTCTTGGAGATGGATATCTATTCTACTTCCCTGTCCGTTAATCTGGACTTCAGTAAGAGTCTGTTTAGCTAAATTACTCCAGTAGTCAACAAACTAATCTATTTATGCGGTATTGCTTCAGTTGTTCCTTAAACTTACAATGGATGGATAAGTTTTCCATTTGTGGAAGAGTTTTTTTCGTTTGTGGATATTGTGGTTGCAAACTGAGTATTTTCTCTTCAATACTAAAATAATGTGTACGATACACGAGTTACTCAAGAAATTCAATTTCTTCATCAAAAAATTTGGAGGAAGCTTTGGCGGCGGGTAGTGGTTGAACTGGTAAACTTTTCAAATACAATCAAAATATGCACATATCATCCACTTTTATGACATTTCTTCTCCATTATGCCAGGTTATGTCTACTCATAATTTAATGACAGTATAAGATTAACATTTGTTCATTATATTGTCAAATGTTACCGTTTACATTGTCGTTATCTTGTTCATATTACGAAAATAAAACTTGAATTATTAGTATTAGTTTATAATTTCAATGTGTATCCCTCTGAAGAAGCGTGAAACACTGCAACCATGAGAATATGCTTCAAATTGTACTAATAAGACCCCAAATGTAATAAACACGTCAAGAAAATGATTAATAAGACAATAAAAATGTTATCATGCGCATTCTAAAGAAATGCACTACACGTAAAAGCAAACAAAAACGGTTATCTAGCCTCAGAAATACCTATATTAGAGCATGGACCCTATATTAGAGTATGGATTAATTTAATGGGACCGTCATCACATTCCATTATAGAAAACACTGGAAAGGGTTCAATGGAAATCCGCTCGCTTCATTTTAGGTGCATTCAAAATTGAAGATAGTTTAAGTAATATAATTAGGCAACTGCATTGGGACAGCTCAAAGAAAAGACGAACAATTGAAATGTTGGGGAAAAATATGTGAAATGTACGCGGGGAATAAGGCATAGGTGGACGTCAAAGTGAAGCACACAGTTGGATTTCACAGAGATAAAGTAGATCATACGTAAAAGTCGGGTGTTTCAAAGAGCAGAATCACCAACACCTTGAATGAATTATTTCTTCCTTCTGATGTTTTTATTTGGCTATTAGCTGGCTTGTTTTCAATTATTAATTGTTGTAACTTAACCTTGCCTTCTGGTTTATTTCTAAATTGCATTGTGATAAATAGTAATAGATTTCATGTAATGATTAAAATTATTTAACACTTTTACTTTATCGACATATTTGAAATGTATTGTTGGAGATTGAACAATTTCTTAAAATACGTATTCTAAAAAGGTAGCCTTCGATTGAGGCATGGCATAGAAAGAAAAGTGAGAATAGGGTTTCCGGTCTGTTCGCTGTTCATTGCTCTCTTTGTTAACTTTGTTGAAATAGCGTAATCCAAATTTGTGATATCTTACACCTGCTTTTGCCGTAATAATCTATGTAATAACATAAAGTGTCTAATAGCGAAAGAAAATTTGCAAATAAAAGATGTTAAATAACTATTGATTTGCGAGGAATGGAATTATTGCTTAAATCCAAACTAACTTTGTACAAAATATCCATTTTAAAATTTTTCGTCAACTAAAAGTACATATTTTTAAATAAAATCATCCTCGAATATATAAAAAAAAGCAAAGTAACTACAAGCGAATGGGAAAAAAATTTCAGATCAAATATTGAATCACATTTATTTTACGATATCTCAACAGGGTATTCAAATTTTATCGTCTCTCCGCACGCGTTTGAGCCTTTGCTAACAAGGCGTACGTAATAAACCCGAAATTCCATCAACCTCCTTCACTTAGATTATCATGACGTATGAATATTCACAATGCCTTATAATAACCGATATAAACAAGAATTCCATGCAAATTCCATTAAGTCATCGACGGCATTGTTCAAAGACCATTCGAGGAATTCGGTGTCTGATATTTGGTGAAATTATCTTCATCGAAATGCTTCTCGGTGGAAATCCCCCATATAAACCTAGAATCAATATCCATGAGAAACTCTCAAGTAAAAGTTGTGTCTGAAGTGGCGGTCTCAAAACTGAATATTATTGTCATATAGCCTCTCAGTTTATACAGATGATTGATAGGGAGAATCAAAATTTCTTGGTTGAATTTCTCTACAGGAATTTTGGAGTAAATGGTCATTTAAAAAATAATTTTGAAGTTTGTTATTATTTGAATGCTATATGTAACCAGGACCTTAAAAAGACGGTTTTGCATTTCAATATTATGGTAATTTTATGAGTTTCAATTTTATGGTTATTTTATGCTGCACTATTTATATGCTTATTTTATCCCTTTCTGAATAATTCCGGAGATGTAAGATGTTATATTGCAATAGGCTCTGATGTTAAAAAAAAGTTGCTAAAACTTCTCTCAATTCCTAAGAAGTAAATGGTATTTTCAAAAAGTTTAATTTATTAAATGTTTATCAATTAACTACCATAAACGACAGAAAACTAAATTAACGTTTTTGTATTTTGATTTTTTTGTCAGATGAATTTCAGTCTATAGAAAGTGTCCTTGTGAAATTACATCAAGTAAGACCTAGAAATAGGTGCTCATTCTTAGAAATAGAAATATGCCTTAATTAATAATCCCCAGAACCTAATGCCACCTCAAAGTTAGCAACCCGAAAGTTTGAGATTGACAGGTGAAGGTAGAGCTGACCTCATACTAAGGAATGCGGAATGTGAAACTCTCACGTGATCTCAGACTCCATTTGTGGAAGGTGACCAGTCCCTTACCCTATGCCACCTGCGGTTTCCCACAAAGTTTCTGTACCGCCTGGGATTTTAGGTCGGAATGTCCAACGGATTTTAACCTGGGGCACTTGGCGGTGACCATTTGACCTCTCTCCACCCAATATACGGACAGCCCACCTCCATGATTTAATATGAACTGATATTTTGTTCAGTCGTCATTTTAAGTCGCCGTCACTTTCAAAAATTGAAGAAAATTAAACTTTTATGAGATTGCGAAGGGAGAGGCGAATTTCATTAAGAATGAACGAGTACTCACGTAAATCTGAATGCGGGTGCCCAATCGTTAGCACTTCTGTACTTGATGAGCAAATAAAAATTATATATCAAAGCTAATTCCCATTTTTAATTACTCATATTCTATGGATATTGTCTCATTTTCATTAAGTAAGTTAATAAGTAAGTAATTTAGTTCAATCGACATGTATCTATTAAAAATTAAATTATTAAAATCCAATTCACTTGTAATGAAAAATTGATTTCACCGCGGCTTCATATACTATCGTCTCTCTTGGAAATTATCTTTCAATAGTTTAATATCTTCTTTTCTGCATTTTTGTCATGTCATCATTAAACTTTTATTTATTGTAGATTGAATTTGGCGCATAATAATGCGGGATAAAAATGAATTATTTTGTGAAAACATTGAATTTTCACGCAAAATATATTGTATTTTTGAAAATTTGAATTTTCAATAATGTCCTATTGTATTTGATTCTCTTTATTTCACTATGGTTAATATAGTAATAATTGATTTCAAAAAAACTTTTCCTTCTTTTTATTTTATGAAATGTGTAGCCTATCTCAAATTATAATTATAGGATATCCCGATCAAAATGAAAAGAATGCGTAAGACAAAAAAATAAATGCATTTTTTCCGCAATTTTCCATCGTAGAATTACGAACATCTCAGCCCTCCAATTGTTTTCGATTTTTTTGTAAAATTTAGAACATATGGTAACGTCCATTGTGCATCTCAATGAGGGACAAATGATACACTGGGATGGCTAGGTATCATACCCTAATGACAATTTGCACGTGAGTAACGTGGGTTGCCTAAGCCTCAGGATGTTACAATCTGCTTAGTACCCTATAGGAGACAGTTTCAAAATCTTTGATTTACGATATAGGGGTGACAGTACGCTATGAATCGGGAAACGGTGGTCGAAAATATTCAAACTTTGATTTTATTTCAACCTAAAGGAGCAGGCAACGAATAAAAAAAATTTTGGAAAGTCTGTGAACCTTTTACGGAGTTATAGAGATTTTGTCGTCGGGAACCCTGTCGTCGAAAAAGATTAGAGAACACTATCATTGCGCAAAGGCTTTATATTTTTTTATACAATACATCTAGGTTAGTAATGGTTTTAAATGCTCTTCACACCTTAACCAGACATGTAATTACTCTTCACTAATGTGTAAATGAATTTTATAAAAAGGAAAGATGCAACACCAGACTATCAGATAAAAACAACAGAAATTGCGAGAGATTTAGTCATTCAAAATTAATATGTGACTCATTTCCGTAAAAAATAATCATTGAAAGTTTTTATATATATTATTGATATTTTTATGGCTTTTTTCCTACTACATAAAAACCAGGTGTTTTTTGGATCATATTCCTCGTACTAAGAAATGTGTTTCGAAGAACTATTAATTGGACTTTCCTCCTAATTAGAATCATGTTTATCTAAATACTTAAAAATATAATCACTAATAAACTATAATATATCTTACCCATTGTGGCTAAGCTTCACCTGGAATGAGAGCCGAAATGGAGAAAATATCAAGTTGGGAGCATGAATTCAGGTTAATATGCAATTCCACTCAACCCACCCCTGATTGGTCTAAGTCGTCTACTTTATGCTGATATCGCTATATTTAAGTGTTTTGATAGGTTGGTTCAAAGAAAAGTAAATAACTGCAGCCAATTCCTACAGTATTACCTCCGCAGCTGTGACACAGGAGTTTCCCGGCGCACATGACGCGATGCATTTTTTGCACTCGATGTATTTTTTTTTGCATTTGCTAAGTGAACACTTGTCTGAAGTAAAGTTTTGCTTTTAAAATTTTGTGTGACTAGTGGTCTTCAGTTGACAATAAATATGTGACCTCATGATAAGTAAGTTGTTCCGACATAATGACGAAAAATTCTACCTTGCCTATTCATTTCGCTTATTGTGAAAATGAAAGAAAGGTACATATAATATTTTAGCATGAGGAAATTGAAATTATATATGGAAAGAAATCCATTATGAGGAAAATATTATTGCTAAAATTCAATTTTTTAGGCAAGACTTGTAGTTCTAAGTGGTTCACATTTAAATGCCTAAATAAAAAGGACGAAGGAAGTCTTAAATCATTCGCAAAACTCAGTGGGCGGAGCAATATGCTGAATCTTATAAGAATATAATTAGTTATAAGAAAGTAAACCTACTTTTTTTAACATTACAGACACGATTTCTTTAGTCTACGTCTTTCCATCTACCTCAAACGCGGAAATTAGACATACCACGTGCTATTCTCAAATCTGGTTATCTGTTCATTTTGCCGTTCAGCAAAAAAGTTCTTTTTTCATGCTTTAAACCTCTATAAGTTACAATTTACAATTTATTTTCAGTGGACATTGAAATATTCGATAGTTACCAAAATAAAAATTACTAATAAATTTCATTCTAATGTAATTCATTATTTAATGACCCCTATTATTTCCACCCACCAGTATGTTCCACTGTAACCATGGCTTAGATGTCTATGCACAAGATGAAATAGTGTGATCCATCTTAAAAAAATGTTTCAACCAAAAGGCCTATAAAGCCGGCATTTTTCCATTAGAATGGCTCAAAAGTGCATGTTATTAAAAACATACGTAGGTGATCGATTCAAAGCTATAATTTTGGAGATAAATTTCGCTTTTGAAATATTTTTGATAAATCAATGTTTAGGTGTTTAGCAGGCATATTAAATTTCGAATGGCCTATCTACCAAGTGCATTTAAATAGTTCTTTTTCAACTCTACGGAATATGAAAGAATGAAGAGACTCCTTTATTTTTCTGCGTGTGTTTAAATCTACACTATACGAATGGATTAACTAGCAAGGTACTTTGCAGCTTGTTACATAGAGCACACAATAACTAATGCCGAGTTTGTATATCCAAATGAAATTCAATGCAGTGTTTGTTTAACACAGCGTATCTATAGATGTTTGGAATAAGCAATTGCAACTAGTGAGATGAAATAAGGTTACAAAATTAATATCCGGTTAAAATTCCGCTCTCATTAGACATGTAGAAAAATCAATATCTTCCTCTACCTTTCTGCAGAAAACGCTTGTAAAATAAGAGCATTTTACTGCGACTGAAGGAGGAGTATTTTTATTATTAATCAACTTCCTCAATTACAGTCAGCCTGTATCCTTCAAGCCACGCTGAATTAATGGAAAGGTTCCGTTTTTTAGCACGATTTGGTGCGTACGAACAACCTCCGCAGTCCCGAGTATTTTGAAAAACTTTCTGTAATTTTTGCTTCCTTGCGTTTAAATATTTTTATTGGTGTGTGTTAACTCTTAATAAAATAGATTAATAATCTTAAAGCTCTGATATATGTCTTGCAAAGGAACCGATACTTTGTAAAGGACTCGATATGCGATATTCTTAAAAGGACTCGATATTCTTAATATACGGGTATATATAACAATGAGGGGGGCGGTCGTCTAGGGGTAGAGCGTTGAACTACTGCTCCGAGGGTCAAGCCTCTCTGGGCACCCTCATCTCCACCCAAGCTGTGTGATTTTTTGGGTACCCGATCTTCATGGGAAACGATAACGAGCACAATGAAAGGCACTGGTCCTATGGCACATGATGTGTGAATTTCACCCGCCGTTAGGCTTAGCACTGGCTAAACTCTATCACCACAGACCAAACCGACCTTCGGGTTGATTATTTTGCTTATGGTTTATCTATGTGTAACTTATATTTAAAGGTTACATAATGCGTCTAGAAAGTTTTGTCAGCTTGAACTCAGCAGTTTTTCATGAAGTTTCCATAGGTTGATCTTACGCGTATTTAGCCTTATTTTGCGGATCTTTTGCATGGTTTTCTCGTGTGGAGAAACATCAAAGTAAAACTTTATGAAATAAATCGTGCTATATATTTATCGAATGCGTAGGGATTTTAATTTAGGGTGTGAATTTATTTTAGGGTGTCTAATAATTTTTCCTATGACAAAAGTGGATAAAGTAACTCATTTGAAGAGTGCACTATTTCATCATTTTGAATCAGGTGGTATTTGGTCCAACTTCTTCAATTCCCTCTCTTTTTGGGCAAATGTTCAAATGTAATCCATGGCACTGCAAATACTTGCCATTGTACACCTTGTTTGTTGCAAAAAAAATGGGTCCACGGATGCTACAATGCAACTCTAAACGCTAGAATGTTACCCACAGAGAGCGTTTCCAAAAGTTTCTTTCGGGACCGCAAACAAATGGGTTGCATATGTATACGTGAAAAAAAAGGCACTGTCAAGATTTAGATTTACATCCGAAAAAATTTGAACTGCTGTGGGTGCTCAAAAATTGTTTTCGCGAGCTATGCTTTGAAAAGGATTGTTTCCTTTCCTTTTTAGCTAGCAGCAACTTTGAGAAGTTGTGCAATTTTGACCCATCCCCATGCGTTCCATGCAAGTGTTTCAAAAAAAGTTTTGAGCGATGCGGTCTTCTAGGGCACTCGAGATAGGGAGAGAGCTCGCGCAGACGGGTGTGATGTAGAAGATGGAGTAGGGGATGAAGAATTCAAATTCTAACTGGAATGTATGTACAAAGTCAAGGAATTTAGAAAACTTGATTCTGGTGAGCGCCATGTTGTTTTAATTGAACTGTCGCTCTTAGTCACAACACCCAGAATTACTTAAAAAACGCATAGTATCCAATGTTGTTTATTTTTATATATATTTTTATTTTTTTACCAGAATTAGGCCCTTAAGTTGGAGCGTAAACAAAATGGTAGTCACAGTCACACGAAGTCTAGGTATATGAAGTAAAACCAACTAGGCCGGAATAGAACCCGCAAACTTCGGGTTACCAAGCAACATCGTCATCAAAACAATTTAAACAATCTTCCTCGCAGTTTGAATATCTTTTTTCAGATTAGTTTTGGGTTGACCTATCTTGGGAAGGCTATGAAATAAATCCGCGAAGCCTTGATTTTTATAGTAAGAGGATATTGAGTAATTTCCGTAATAATATGTATAATCAGTGCGTGACAGAAACTCATAAAATCCATACAATTCTAATCTTTTTCGAAGTCAAACCATATTGTTTCGATTGTGAGAGTCCTGCAGAACATGGTAGTTCACTTATTAATTTCCCACGACTTTTGCCTGTTAGAAACTATATAAAACCTGATTTGCCATTTAACGTACACCTCTCTTTAATATTCTCAAATGTAAATCCTTGCGATCTGAGTTTGTAGCACTTTTTTTAAAATGAATACGTCCGTGAATAATGCCTTCTGCCATCTTGGAAGCTTTTTTAATTCTATGAGTCTATTACGACTACTATATCTCAGGCAAAGTTCAGTGAAATTTCTTGCGTTATGGCGTTATGTTTAAAACATTTTCCGTTATGTTTCCATTTTCCTTCAACATAATTTTGTAATAGTTTCCTGCAAACGAATTGTTAGGAAAATGTACAGAATTTTAATTTTGTCTTGCTCCATGCAATTTTTGATTCCATAAAATTCCCCCTATTAATGTGTACCTTTCAGTTACGTATGTTTTTTAAATGAGTTAAACTTGAATTAATATCCTTTTATTAAAATGTTTTAATGCATGTTAAATTGTTTGCGATTTTTCTGTTTTTTTAGTAAAAAAGTAATGTATCAAAGCCGTGATTTGAATGCTGTTAAAAAAATTTAAAATTGGGAAAAATAAATTATGCGAGCCCATTGCTTTCTCATTCATTTAAAACTATTTTGGCATTGAAATCGAAAATCGCAAAAAGTTTTAATTTTGTTACAGGCTATATTTATTTTTCGGGGGTCATTTGAAGAGATTTTATTCCACCCTCCAAGGTGGGGGTGATTAGGGACCCGAGGCGTCAAGAATGGCATGCAAAATAAAATCTAAGAGTTCCATGAAAAGTTTTCCAATCGGGATCTTAATAATGTATGTGAGACCACTTATTGTAATGAAAATCGTTATTTTTCACTGCTTTATCAACATTTATGTACATAAAGCTATGTAAATAATGAAAGTTCCCCAAAGTTTCCTACGCATTTCCATTACTTAATCGCTTAGTGAAGATGACTTTTCAGTCCTCCCCAAGGATCTTTGGAAACCGGTTTGTTCTAGCTAACTTTGAAAATGAATCCATGTGCATAATTGATGTTTCACTCTTATTTCTTCTAGGAAGCGAAACCTGTTAAAAGTATTTTGCTATTTATAGTTTTTAATGAGTATTCAAAAGCGGATGTTATTCTGTGTATGAATGTAACAATAATTGAGAAAGTTGAATAGTACAAGTAACATGTTAGCAAAGGAACTGGAAAATTGAATAGTGATTTAGAAATTAGAATAAGAATAGCCATGGCAAGGAAGCACTTATTCAAAAGAAAAACATGAGAAATCAAACATAAATCAGAAAAAAAAAACAAAAATTAGTTGAAAAAATAGTAAAGTGCTACGTGTGGAGTGTAGTGAGACATGAATGAGAAAGGTGGTCCTTAGGTAAAAGAGAGGAAAGAACAGAAGCATTTGATATGTGGATTTGGCAGAAGTTGGAATGAATAAAATTTGTGGACAAAGGGAAGAATTAGGAGTTGCTGATGAAGATCGGAGCAGAGAAAACTCTCGTCAGTAAAATTCAGAGGAGAAAAAGAAACTGGAGAGGACATAAAACGAGAGGAGGAGGGATTTTAAAAAGTGCAGCTGAGGGAACAGTGTAAGGGGAAAAGAGAAGAGAAAGAAGGAGATTGAAAATGCTGTATGACATCGGGGAGGGAAAGGGTTATAAAGAAATAAAAGATCAGGCGAAGGAAAGGGACAGGTGGAGGGGAAAATGGAGTGCGGGAGCTGCCATTCGGCAGAGAATAAGAGGATGATAAAGTTACGTTCATTGCACTTAATTTACGCATGAGTATTTCAGTGCACACATTTCCTGTTAGACACTTGGCTATAACATGGGTAAATATATTTGAATATTTAGGGGAGTCTGTGCAACGGAGTGTTTCTTTTTTTTACTAAGCAGAATTCAGATGAAAGCAATAAGAACGGGTACATTTTCTAATTAATTTGAAATTATATCGAACGATTAATTTCAGTTTCGGTCCATAGACAATCCATGTAATCACAGGACAGTATAAATGAAGAATTTCCAAGGCGTGAACACTTCCCTGGAGGTTTAATCTTTTGAGGCAGTACCAACGGAAGGCTTTAATACGCTAATTAAAAAACCCAGTGAAAATAACGTCTTGCGGTAAATTATGTTTGTTATGCACAATGTCTTCCATTTGTGGAGACTCAATAAAATTAATTAATATTTTAAATAAGAAAAAAAAATATTCGTCATAATTTAGCAATAGTTTAACGAAACAGTGGTGTTTTAAATGAAGGTAAACTATTGTTCAAAATGGCGGGAGATTTTTCTTCTAGAAAAAAAGTTAATAAGTTCAAATTTAATTGTTTGAAACTTTCGAAAACGAAAAAAAATTAAAATATTTTATGACTTACCCTTCTAATACTATCGATCAACAATATATTTTTAAAACTCTAATGAAATACATTCTTCCTCCTGGATTTTTTTCTTATTTATTACGGTTCATCAATTCCAAATTTAATTTACTATGATATAATAAATATTAATTTTGGATTATATTATAACAAAAAATAATATTATCCCCAACATTAAACTATATGTATTTCTTTCCCTCTGTTTTCCTATATCTAGAAATTATTTATCTGTTGTACAACGTGAAATCTGTTCAAAGTTCAAAAATTTAAAATATAACAATGCATACGGTTTTAAGTTTCATACTTCACTTTAGAGTTGAGTAATTATCTCGTTTATAAAACATAGTATTTCTTATCCTGAACTCATCATAATAGGCACGGCACGACTAATGGTCTCATTAAAGTTGATTACCCGTTGTGTCTAGAATTCAGTACCATTATTTGGCGCTGTACTCCACTCCATGTCCATTCTCATTTATACGCACTCTGTCAGCGTTGTTTTCTTCTTCTTTTATGTATTGGCTTTATTAACTTATTTTTTTTATCAATTATCCTAGTTATGGAAGGTATGTATTTGCAGAAAAAGTATCATCAAGTGATCAATCCACCAAACTTTTTCTAACAATACACCCACTTAATGTTCAACTGTCTATTGATTTTCTGTCAGACTCTTTGAAAATAATTTAATAAATTGGATCCCAGTCATATGGAACAATAATTAGTGATTCCTCTTCTAAGGTTTAATTTATGTTTGCCTAACTCTTTAATAAAGTAAGTGATCAATGAAAAATAATTGATAACTAATGTAAAATGCTCGATTAAGGACTACCCTTTTAGCCGAGATGGAAAGCATTCGAAAATACTGTTGAATTCGCTGACCTTTGCCCTCTTTGACCCCGAACGCTTTTAAGTGGTTAAATGACGGGGAACGTATGGAGACGAAGCCCAAAGTAAAGGACTAACTATGCATCAAGGGAAAGTGGTCACGGCAGAAAGGGGATGAGCGTCGTTAGATATTCTCGAGTCGTTCTAAGTTGGCCTCTTGACGTTCGGGGCCATGTCGTCACTCCCTCGGCCGTCCTCCCTGTGCCGCCCGTATCTGCGGTCGCCGGGGAAGTTGGCGACAGTATGCATGGCCAAGCTGGGAGTCCCCATTGGCTGGCATCCATCCCTAGACTCCCTGGGCCACTCCCATTTATCGAAGCCAACATGGAACGGATTCACTACAACTAGTGCGATTAATTTCTAAGTTTTCCGTAGGATCTCACATAACCGCCGAAACCGCATGAACTAACGAGTGCAAACAAATGAATCATTCAGGACCGTATGAACAAATCCTCGGCGTTAGCCTACGTCTGCCTTATCGCTTTAATATCGTAATTAATGCCCTCTCCAAATATGCTTCAATGATTCATGACTTAGGTCGACGCATTCACGATTTGTAATGATAAGGAAACTTCCTGAATGATTGAATAGTATAAATTATGCTCGAAGGATGATAAAGAAGGATTTTTAAGACTTTTACGGATCAAATTCAAGATTTTTATCATAGTACGACTGTTCAAACCTAAAAAACTTGTAGCTTATATATTTTGGTTTATAATTAGGACATCGGTGATCATCTAAACATTATCTCCTCTTGCTTACTTATAAAAAGAAAAGTTACCCTCTGTTTTTATCTCTCTCTGTATCTAATCGACATTAATGTAGCTTAAGGTATTTTCACAAGAAGCTGTTGCAAACTTTCAGAAGTTTCTTTACAATCCTTCTTTCAATGTAGTCAAATGCTGCCACTCTTACAAAAGGCATCGCGCTATTGTTTTTATCGCTTGACTGTCACTGAGTTTGGCGAAACAAGAAGCCATCCATGTCACGTACCAATGAATCTCCGCCGATTTTAAGGGCCTTCCTACAGTTGGAAATCATCGCAATCGAAGCGAGGCAACCCTGCCGTGCAAAGTGACCTCGAGAGAGCGGGCACTTACAAAAGCAAACACAATCGCATCCCTCTCATAGAACGTCGATACAACGGGGACGCCACGGGCAGAGGATCTTAGTGTAGCGCATGGTGCCCGCTTGCGACACACGCAAAGAGCATCTTCTGTTTGGTATGTGGTCAGAGTGTAGCGTGTGCAATGAGAACTTAGAAATAACCGTCCCCAGACCTAAAGGTCATTGTTCACGGTTGAGATCTTTGTTTCAAGCATTTCCCTCTCACGAAAATATTTTATAATTAAGCCAATGTCATAGTTTTGAGGAAACGACAGAATTAAATCTATAAACTACTAAAAACTACTCGTACTCTCTGGTATAGTAGTAAGGGAATTCGCAGACCTACACAATAAAGAGCCTCGTAAAAAGTATAATTTTTGACTGAGACATTCGTTTTTTACATGAAAAGGTTATTGATAGAATAATAATAAAATAAATAAATTTAAAGAGCGAATTTCGCAGCAGTATCTTATTTTCCATTAACATTATGTATTTTCAATCAGCAAAAACGTTTCCTTTTTTTAAATTAGATTTTTGAACGATGAAAAAATGTTTGCAACAAAATTACGTAGCCATTTTGTGATTAAATGTAAACATTAATATTTTTGCATTATACATTATTCACGGTATGCTCACTCAAGCATAGCGAATGGATTTCAGACTCGTAGCATGGCGTCAGTATCGTAAAGACGTGGAATGCGATTGGTCATCAATTTACATTGGAATTGTTTGCATCTCATGAATTTAAAATTATTAAAGGTAAAGTCTTTTATCTTACGTAGTTTTTTTACATGCATTGATGGTTGATTTTGATTTTCTCAGTGGCTCTTTGCATTTTTTCATATGCATTAGGCCATTCTCAGGTACGATAGCCTAATGAAAATATTACATCCACGCCGATGATCTACAAGTATATCTTGACTGTTTCCCTTAAATTCCTTCAACCGTAAATTAGGTCAATGAAGATATTAAAGCTACATGCCGCAGGAGTACAAAAGACTAACTCAAGCTTATGTAATGCATCGAAAGTAAACCATAATCATTAGTAGTTCGTTAAATGTCAACAGCATAATTTAATATGATATTTATAAAATATTTGTTCCATTTATTAGCTTCATTAGCTCCGTAAATAATGTTTCATTGGTGTTACAATTAACAAAACTCTAACATTGTATGAGCATACCAATTTCATATACGTACATTGTAGTACACAAACCATCATAGCAACAGAAGCCAGAACTGGGATCTTCTTCCTACGCAGTTAATCTAAATTCTGATATAGCAGCGAAAATAACTTGTGCGTTACTCTTCCTCATTATATTTTTCTCGTTTGATATGGTGCTCTGACATTTTTTCAGAGGCGAAATTCAAATACAGAAATGTTTTCAAAATTATTGTGTTCCTTTTATATTCTAATCTCGTATCATGTTCACATTTCTCCGTTTTGTAAGCGGCTTAAATGTTAAAGAATTGTTCAAATAAGAGAACCTCTATCTTTAGCCCTTATAATAAGATGATTTTAAGTAAAAAAAACAAAATATGCGAACAAAAAAAATGCAACATAATGAAAGATTAAGGCGCAAAATGAGAATAACCCTTACACTTACCTAACTAAAATATATTAAAATCCTTCTTTATTTCTTATTGTATGCATTAAAAAATTGCTACCAGATACACGTGTTTCAGATGTCAAGTATTTTCAAAATTTAATGAAGCAAATTGTTCACCTATAGTGATTCTAAAAACATAACATTACTGATTATTAGTTTAATATTTCTGTACAGAAAGTACAGAACATGTACAAAATCTCTTCCGACTAAATAGTAGGATATCTTCAAAACAATAACATATATAATAATCTAAATATAAAATCATATAAATTTTGATTTTTTATCAGTAAGAACCTTTTATCACTTGCATTTGGACGTATACTCGAATTTCTCCACAGGTGAGATAAAATTGTGTTCTTCTTATTGATTGGTAATAGATTCATGTAAATGGGATTAATCATCCGAGGGGAAATGAAAATGTTTTCTATTCCATTTTGGTTGATGCTAAGATATTATCAGGTAGTTCTCTTTTGCTGCAATACGCTATTTCAAGTGTCATATTTTGGTCTGATGAAATCGAGTTTAAACTTGCGAATAATGCCGTTTTAAGCTTGAAATAATGTATTATCCGAATAAAAATTATCCCAGTCGCCGAAAAATTATTATCCATTAATGCCGTCATCAGTCATTTTATACGAAAAATGGCTGAATGAACCCCTACGTTCTTTTCCATCATATTCTCTTGCCCTGCTAACTATTTTTTTTTCTTCATCCCTTCTCATCTGATTCCCGAAGTTTTGTACCTTGGCCTTACACGTAGAACCTTTCCATCTATCATACTTTTTATTTCCGATGATATTTTTTAAAATATTCGTTGTCTCACTGTGTGTTCAATTCTGGTTTCAGAACTAAGTGTCAAAGGGTGCTATTTTCTTCTGGAGCATTAATTTCTCCGTCATATAATTTTTTATTACGTTTGTTTGTGAATCAACCCAAATATAAAAATAATTTTCATAATTGGTCACCCTCTTCGTTCATTTTGCATTGGTCATATCCACGTTTAATTTCCCTTTTCTACGACCCAGGCTAAATGCATGTCATTTATTTTTACTCATAATTAACGCTTTAACGCCCTATCACTTATTCTAAGGTGTATACAATTTTTTAGGGTAAAATAATGCACAAGCTTCATTATGCGGTATTCAAAAATATTATTGATGTTGGAAATATTTAAATTATTTTACGGAGTCTACAGGTGGCTTTGGACTAAAACACAATTAGCGTGTGGGTAACGAAAGGTAATTTGTGGTATTTTGTAAGTTAATTCAGCACTTCATTCAACAATTCATGTTTAAACTTTCTGAAACTGCAATCCACTCATTTGCAGCAGCTCCGGGGGAATGGACGCCAAGTCATGCTTAGAAATGCCGTGCATCATCTAGCTGTGACTCTTTGGTTGGCGAGGCTAATTGAAGTAAGTTGCTTTTAATTGTTTATTCTGATTTTTTTTACGAAAGAACTTTTTTTACCATTTATTTTTGCGAACAGTGAGGAACATTGAATTTCCCAAAATAAAACGGAAAATTGCCCTAATTACTCCGTTCCCCGACCCGATGCTTATGAAGTTATAATTGCCTCTCGTCCGGGCCTTTCAATCCCCCTACATTTTTCCTCCTCATTTACTTCCTAGTGTATCTTTTGTCTCATCTCGATTACTCCTTCTCTCTCACTCTCTCCCTCTTTGCATTGCGTTGTCAATGACTGCAATCTAATGACATTCATTAAAAGAATCAATTCACTTGCCGGTTGGATGTATCCTCTATCTTATATTCATTGGCTTTTCTAATAGAACTCGTGGGCGCAAGTTTTTCATTCTTCACTAATACTGCGTTACAAAAGTAAAGAGCTTGGAGATAGGAACTTATTTATATCGCGGAGACGAGTGTTATATCCTTCAAAGTGCCGAATAAACATAATCGGAATGATATGTTTGGCAAATAATTTTTTTTTGGTCTCCTTTCTCTAGGTTCCCCTTCCCCCTCAATGACATGCGTCTCGAAATACTTCACCGTTCGAACAATGAGTGGACTTGGACGGAATCGCTCACCTAAAATTGCCCTGGCATTTCATTCAGAGCACCTTTATGCATGTGCAATCGCGAAAAGGATATTTGACGTGGGTACCTTTATACTCCCCATCGGCACTCTCCAATGAGCCTGAAGGGAAACCGAGGGAGATCGCATTTTCGAATAACCCAGTTTTCTCGGTGGAAGGTAACAGCGAGGCTGCCTCGTGAAAACGCGCCTTTTACATGTGCGTCCCACGAATTGTAAATGAATGCAGGAAAGGGTTCCCATTAGTGTATTCTCTGCGACATGCCGGAGAGTTTTAGGAAAAAAAGTTCATCAGATAAAATTTGAAAGAAAAAAAACTGTTCCTAAAGAGAGCACGTTGATAATGACCAAGTAAGACTGGGAGTATTGAAGTGGCTCGTCTCTACCGGGCTGTAATAAGAGCGAAATGTGTATTAGCGCACACGAATCGACGGATTTCATGCAGACATTGTAATAATTTCTCCCATTTTCGCTGCTTCTCGATCTAGGCCGTCACTTGATGAAATGGATCAATGAGCTCTTGAGTATGCCACTGATATTTCAAACGCATTATAGACCTTTGAAAGACACCCTATTTAATTTTATTTGCCAACAGTTTACCCCGTCGATGCATCATCAGGCACGGAAAACGGCGGATTCATGCAAATTATAACGGCGGTGATTTGCGGAGTGCAGAGTCTGCTGAATGAGGAGGGTGAAAAATGTTACTCGTCTTCCCTTGTTCTGTTTTGAACGTAGGGAGAAGGTCGTAATGGAAGAACGTTAGGTGTCGAACCGCATTGGGATACGTAAGATGGGGAAGGGGTGAGAACGGGAGGAAATGAGGTTTTTTCAGCTAAGTGTGAAGCCATCAATTTAATCGAGGTTCGAGTTCCTCAGCCATTTCTGATTTTTTGTCTTTGACATGCGCAGTTTCGACAAACCTCGATGATTTTCTCACTCCACTAAGCAAGCAACCCTCCAAATGGAAATATCTTAATTTTGAGAAATGATCTTCTTCTTATGGTCCCTTTAGCTTCATTTATTAAATTTTTGGGGTTCAAAACCATTTTTCAATGTTTTGTGTGAGTTGAGGAAATAAAGTGAAATCAATAGACGGAATCGCAGTTCGTGGATATTGAATAAATTAAGAAATAGAATCACACTTGTGGTGAGATATCTGCCGTGAACATAGCCCTGTCCTTTGAAGTGTTTGTGAACTATCTTCTTCGGTACAACACTGGAGTAGCGTAATAAATATTGCTCGTATGAACATAGGCATTCTTGCGGAATAGGTTTCCCACTGCGGTAGCTCTACTATATCTCATTACCCTTTGTGTGTGGTGGCAGAATTATGATAGTTATCTTGGGTCATTTAATTCGAATCTCGCGGTCATGGGTAATTTCGCAGTCTCCTGCGTGTTAAGAATGTACTGGTTGATTAATGAGTTTCTTGTGTGCAACTGGATTTTAAATATCGTGATAGTTGAAGTAAAACTAAAAAAAACGTGTTTTTTAGTAACAATAAAAATATTTTTATTGTGGAAAGATTGGGACTAGATAGTACCTTCTTCCACATAATGTTAAATAGTCATCCTGGTCTATTCCATGCTCCCAATCATATAACTGCTGAAGGAAGGATCGGTAAGTGCTATCTTCGAATAATGTACAAGATCTGTAATTAAGCGGTTGGGTAACTGCGTCTTGTATGGTTTTGCAGACGTTTTCACCGACAGGTAATACACCCGTAGGATTACTAGCACTCGTTTTGTGTTCAAATATATTCCTGCGCTTTTAGATATGAACAATATCATTTTCCTGGCTAAAATCTTCCAAAGTTTAATAATTGATCGGTGTTGGAAGAATTTGGAGAAAATTACTGACAAATCGGTGAACTCTCGCAAGAAATCCTATCAGAATCGTTTATGATGAAATGCTTTGCCAAGTCATAATTTCATGTGAGCTCATAACAGTCATCTGTATAACCAACCCATTGCAAAGGATCACATTCTCCATCACCAGTAAAAATCGAACTCTTGTCCTTTGAAGAGATAAATGTCTGCTAACGATCCTTGATAGCCCCAAATGCTCCGCTCATTTATAATTCCAGGCGAGTCGGGTTTGTTAACCTAGGGTGCCGCCAACGACTGACGCAAATCTATAGGGAAATATTCATGCAGAGCGCAGGGACTTTTTCAATACGCGGTGCTCGTTTGACTGTCTTCTTTGTTTTCTATTCCTTCGCCTCTTCACGGCCAATTAATGTATTTTTTTAATGACTTGTACTCCGTCGGCCTCGGAGCACGGCGCATGTGCGACATCCTGCATCTCTTGACGCGCCGATATTTTTTTCTTTCCCTCCCTCGCTCATCCGGTCGTAATCATTTTTGCGAAATCTGTCGTACTCCCAAAAATTCCGTCCCAAAAAGTCTCCCTCGCCAAAAAAAAATCTTTCTTTTTGGCTCTCGCCCTTGATTTTTTTCCCCTCCAACCCTGTCGTTATCTAGCATTTAAGGGACACTTTTCCACCTCCAATATTTTTCTCCATTTCTTTCTCCTCCAGATATATCATCCTAGACTCACAACCGAGTCCTTTTCAGCTATTTATTTAGTTATTAGTTAACGGTTCAATTCTTTCATTGGTTCGGTTATTTCTGCTTGAAAGAATTAATGGAAATTAATGTTTCCTGACTGATCTCAGCGAAGGTTTGCTCTTTGTCGGTCATCTCGGGCTGTTTGCGCTAAAACATAGTCTTTCCCTATGCTGCATGCACTTTCTCTGTTAGTCTGTGAAGGTCTAATAATTCGTCACTTAAAATACCCACCGTTTAATCATTAAAACCTTTCTCTTTGTCTGCAAAATACGTTTTGTATAAATAAGCGTGTTGTATAAATAAGCGTGTTGAGAGTATATTCTGTCGATTCCATCATATGCGTGATTTTTTCAACGTAGTTTAATATTTTAGGAGCGTAATGGAAAAGGGCCTGTCACAAAACATATTTCTATTTATTCTAAACCTATCTTTCTCCACGATTCACTTAACTTTTCCATCGGCATGTCACGACGATGGCTGACTGATTAAGTGTGGGTCGAACAACTTACCTGTAAGTTTGAAACGACACTTGACTCTTAAAAAAGTTGCACAAATCGGAACATAAAATGTCTGAAAAAGGCTTTATAGTAGCAGACAGCATTCATTAATCAGTAGCAATTATAAGTGACCCTAAATCCTCGGACGGGTCACCTTCCGCACAATCTGAGGAGCACCGCTGGATACCGACACGGTAGGTGCTCACAAAATGGAAATTGAGTCAGCAAACATCAGTACCTACGGCTAACGCATTTCCCCTTTAAATAAAAGGTTCGGATTTGGCGTCCATTTTCCTTGTTTTAATTTTCGTTATTCCGACGCCATTATATCTGGTCATTGTGAGTATGGTACGAAGTTCCGGCAGTTGATTGCAGCAGACCGTAACAACTTAAACTTTCCCTTATAAAAGGAGCGATATATCCGGCAGTTGTAGTTATCCCGCATCGTTAAATCAAATGAGGAAACGCAGTTAAATCAAATGAGCACATATAGGAGAACTAGAGCACCAACCGTCTTGTTGACTTTAATAATTTTTTCTTTTAACCCCATTCTTCATATGATATGAATAAACAGGAGTATCCATAAATTGTCAACATCATAATAGGAGTTTCAATACGTATAGGGGTTGACGGAAGATGACTTCCCGTTTCAATTCTAACTTCCTTACTCCCTGGTCGGGTATACGTTCTCTCGCATGACATTTCTCTTTACTCAGTCGGTATTTTTTAGCCTTGGTCTTCCTCGAGGGGCTTTCTATCCTTTATGTGCATGGTATGTCCCAATAAAATCGATATGTCTCAAGGTGTTCCCAATCCATCAGGTTCTCCTTTTCGTTAACGTTTCCCATAGTTTACCTCTCCTCCACCCTTCTGTATACTTCCTCAATTCTTATTTTATCTATCCATTTGGTCTTCAGAATCGGCCTTTAAACTAAGCTTTGAAGGCCTCTTTTTTTGGTCTGATTTCCCAGCGGTCCACGACACTGGTCTGTCGGAGATTTTCAAAGTACCATTCTTCAGTCGAATGGATTCACTTGTAATGCTTGCTTTGTTAGCAGCCTTATGTTATCTCGCTGGCAATTTTATTTGAGCGTAGTCGTTTACTCTCCGAGGTTAACACATGTATAGCTTGAGGTATTTTCCATTTAGTAGAGCTCCTTTCACCTCCTGCCGAGCTCATTCGGTGGCAGACGAAAGGTGTTTACTTGTTCTAATTTATCATATCTTAATATAAATTTTAATTGCATCATATTTCTCTCTCGTTAATAATCATTTCAATTCTTTCTTTGCTTGACTCAACGCTAAATCTCTGAAATAGCTTATGTAAACAGATGTAAAACCTATTCTTGGGTAATTACCATAATTTATTAATTATGCGTTGACATCTTACTTAAAGTAAAATTTATTTTGGCATTGTAGAACCCGTGGTTAATGTAATTAAAATGCTAACTATGGGAGTCTATACGAATGTTAAAGCTGATAATAGATGATTGTTTGCTGCAGTGAAACCTGAATTCATATATTCAATTTGTGACGTTAGACTACGTTACACCACACGTTAGACTACAGACATTATTACTGATTGGAGCACCTTACCTGCAAAACCATACGAGCCCCTTTCTAACAGATTGGATACTTTTAAGAAAAGATGTAAACACATAATGTAATAATTTGATTAATGTGTTGTGTAATATTGTATGTAACAGCGTAATTTTTTATTTTTTTCCTTGTTGATTGGGAAACTGATGTTAATGAGATGGGAATATCCTTTTTTTATGTTACATTTTTGTGTTTGAAAGTTTTCTTTAAGTGTATTTTTTTACTGACCGATTTTATTTATTATCTTTTGTGATATTGATTCATGTCACGATATGTCATGTTATTTTTTTTCCAAGGCAAGTTTGATTATAATACTTGGGACTTGTGTGCTGCCTCCCATTGTCTGTCTGCACATGTAATTTTAATTAATAATAATAGGTTGAGAAAAAGATTTAAATCCCTGAATAATATAATCTAATAATGTCATTTTTCTCACATGCATATTCAGAAATAAATTATATCCAAATCAATACGTATTCAAATATCGACGTATCTAGTCAAGTATCGACTCGTCCTCTATTGGAATGTTTTCTGTTAATTCTTTCTCTGACAGGTAGATTGAAATTACCGTTTCAATTGTGCGATTGAACAGTGAATGGTAATCGTCAGTACTCAACTCGAGTACTCCAGTACACATCCGAATCACCGTAACCTTACTGACTAGACGAGATTGAGATCCCTTGAAACAGTGATTTTGGAAACTTCTACGTTTGAATTCGCCTTTCCCAACCAGAGCGTAATGCTGTGAAGAAATCAATTTACGACTGCTCGCTGCTGCTCCCCTTGAGGCGACGATTTTCTGCGATCCCGCTGTCACTTGAGCGCTGGCAAAAATCCTTTATCTCCTTATCTTTTGTACTCTTAGAGCATAATTAGTTTCCTGTCATTAATATCTCAACGCACTCGAGAAGAGCGACACATCATACTTCTCGGGGCGAGACGTCGCGGGAATTTGTTCGCGAGGGTCTCCGAATCAATGTTTGCTCTCATTCATTCACTGTCTCAAATGCCCCTTCTCTGAGAGAGAAAGGAAGAAAGGGAAAAAATAATGCATTTCCTTCCTTCTCTCTCTACTCAACCACAAACAAGACTCCCATTTTATCCGACCGTCCGTTGTTTTCCGACTCGCTCCCCGCGAGGCCACAAACAACGTCAATGGCCGCTATCGCCTTCACTAAATGAGTTGTGACAAATCAACCGGGACATTGCGCGGACGAAAATACTGATGGAGAGAGAGAGAGGACGGGGGACGGGGTCATCCGGTTTTTCGAGAGCACTGCTCCTTGAAGGATTTTCTCCCTCATTCCTTTTCTCATCTTCCAACACACATCCCTCCGACCAATGAGAGAGGGAGGCTGGAGTCCGAAGTCCAGGGACCCCCGCTAATTCCGTCGCCATATTTTTCTCCTCTTCCGCTCCCCAGGGGGACTTTTCTTTTGTGAACGCCCCCCATATTTCGGTCCATTCTTCGCTCTTTTCGGTACTCCCCCTTCCCCCACTCTACCCCTTCCCCTTCGCCCTTTCTTTCTCCTGTTCTTCCCTCTCGTCGACGCCTCTTCGTTGCCTACCACCCGCTCGATGGGTCCACCACCCACGCCTTCTCTCCTCCTTCTTTTTACGATCATCCTGCATTTCCTTGTAATGTACATTCTACGCATGCAATTTATTCTTTCGGATGCCCAGGTACCTTCAAAGGGACGGCCAAGGAGGGTCGGTGACGCACGAAATTGACTAGCGCCGGCGACACACGTGGGTGGGCCATGTGAAGAGGTGAGAGGAGGGATCGGTTGAATTGGGACGGGGGTGAGGAGGGAGGGTTGGGTGGATGGGAGCGGGGATTGGGGCAACGCAACCACACTCACGGGAGGAGAGCAGCGAACGGGGAAGACACTTGAAACACGGTCGGAGGAGTAACTTTTCCTTAGAGAGCTAGAGAGAGAGAGACGGGGGGAGAGTGGAGGGGGTCGGACGAAATGATTTCGCTCTACCTTTCGCCGATAAAGGCCTACTGCCGAAGGGTTTTCACCCACTCAAACCCAACCTACGTCATCCTTTCCGACTCATCCCCTTTGCTGTGCGTCCCTTTTAAAAACTCTCTTTCGTTCCCCATCGGTATTCTGGAATTTAGTTGTTGATTCACACACATTGGTGCGTATTTACAACTAAGAGTTCCCACCTGTTCGGAGCATTGTATTTATTCATGGTGCCGGCGAAAATTTCTATTTTGATCGGAAATGTTAAGTTGGAGTCTCAGTCACGCATGTTTATCGAACATTAAAAATGCTAAAATTGCTGTGCTTCACGTAAAAGTGAAGTTAAAATACGCTTAATTTTAAGACCAATTTCCCCAAGTCGTCCAGGAATGTTCACCTTTACAGATTGATAGCAGTATTTTAGAAGAACGTAAACCGCGGGCTTACGATTTCACAATGTAATATTTATGCTGTTTTCATTTCGGAAGCCGCGTTATAAAAAGTATTTTCATGCGTAAAAGATACTACGAACAATATATAAAGTAAATAATAATATTTTATAAATAATGTATAATAGCCATGTGAATTATGAAATAAATTTAACTTCTAAGTTTGCCTCTAAAACGTATGTAGAAATTTGAACCGGGGTTTCTGAATAAAATATTTTTTGAGTGAAATTTACTTGTCATTTTAATTAATGCCGTATTCCTTTGGTGGCAATTACGGCAATCGAGTACATCCTCCGCGTTAAGAACTTTAACATTTGAATTGCATTTACTGTAGTTGAAGAAGACCTTGAGTGTAAGGTGTCTAAATTATCAATTAGTATCGACCTCTGAATTTCCGCTTCCTGACCGTGCATCTTTGATCACAAGTGTCATATTATTTTGAAGTTTTACTCATTATCTATGTTCAAAACTGTTAGAACTTAAGGATGGTTCAGGTGTATGATCGTTGGTCGATAAGTGAGTTGGCCTTAGTAATTAATAAACTCTTGTGTGCATTTTTTATTAGCGAAAACATTGTGAACGTCGGAGATTTTAGGAGTATTTCCAAGGGTTAGATATTATTAAATTGATTTATTTCGTATAAAGGTCGGAAATTTAGTACAGCGCGCGGCAAATGATTGGACAGGAGATAGTTATAAGTGAATAATAAGATATAGTTAAAATGGATCTGAGCAGAAAGTTTGCAAGATATGTTTCGACTAATAAAGAGGTTGAAGGCTTTGGATTGAAAAACTATTGGTAGTGTGTGGTGTCATTAAAATAATCAATGTTTGTCAAAATCATCCAAATATGGCAATTTATAAAAGCTTATTCCCATCATTTTATTGTATGGAATTAAAACTCGGGTATGTTAAGATAAGCATAAATGCTGCAGTGGGTCTTGGGTACATGAAGATCGTTTTATGTGAGCATATGAATAGTATAGTAAGGAGTGACTGGGTTGAGAAAGGGTAATGAGGATTGGATAGACATTAGATAATTATGAAATAATTGTGTCTCGCTGATTTGGTCGTCTTGAGAGAAAAAAATTAGAGAAGAATAATATTTTTTGGAAAGCGTGAGTCAACCAAGAAAGTCACCGGTTTATCCGGTGACCAACATTCAAATATAGCGAGATAAATATTGGAAATCACAGGAACCGAAGAACATAGGTGAAAAAATTAGTAAATATGAGATAAAAATATTTTTTGAAGAATAAAGTAAATATTATGAAAAAAATGCATGTACATCTATCTACATCTACATAATATCCCGTAAGCTGCTGCAAGGGCGTTTGGCGGGGGGTAATAGGTCAGCAGCTAGGCATGCGCAACCCAAATCATGACGCCGCTACAAAAATATTCGTTTAATCATGCTTTGGAACAAATTGAATCATACGAAAGAAGGTACTAAAAAATAAAATATTCAATAACAGGATATGTATACTCCAATCACGCGGGAGATCTTTTAAAAAGATGGATCTATTTAGTAAAAAACATTAAGGATGTCGACAAATTATATACTCTGGCAATGCAAATTATCTCTTTCGTAATTGATGTCACATCTATTATAATATCTAATTGAACTAGAAAAAATGGCATTTTAAATCTACCCATTCTACTATAACTATCCTTGATTTTACCATAGCAAGTCGGGGTTTACAATATGTCTTTAACATCCTCAGAGAAGTAACCTTCCTCAAATTTACGCAGCAAATTTTATTTTTATTTCAACCTACGGTCAAATAGTAGCTCCCATCCTAATTCTTTCTGTAGTGTCGTGACACCGAAACCTTGCTCATAAGAGTTTTTCACAAACCTAACTGCTCTTCGTTGCACTCGGTCTATTTCCAAATTAAGCCTACGTCGTGTGGATCCCATACACCCGCAGCGTACTCTAGGTGGGGCCTAACTAACGTAAGATGACAACTCCTTCACCCCCCATTACATTTCCCTAGTATCTTTTTTATGAATCTTAACTTTTTATGTGCTCTTCCGCAAATTTCACAAATGTGTTTTCCCCAAGACTTATCCTTAGTTATCCTTACACCCAAGTGTTTTACCGATTCTAGTTTTGTTATGTTGGTTGTAAGTATTTTCGGGTGAAATACTCGCCATTCAAAAATGTATCGAAACACATTACGCAGCACTCTTCAGCTTTCTTTAACAATTCTTTTTTGTCTTGCCTGCCCCGAAATGGGAACGACGTGAAGGATATGCACGCATGTATGCAGAATTTCCCTCTGAATGTGCTCCCATTGTGAATTCTCTGAACGTGTCTCAAACTATAGGGCGCCCCGAATGCTGGAGCCACTCAATCTACACATAAGCCATGACTTAGCT